>JAHHZJ010001310.1:0-57506 GCA_021437245.1 Aegilops speltoides
TCTCACCGATAGGGATCTCGGTCTCACCGAGATGGGATTGTAATCTCTGCTTCCTTCAGAACGCTTCGGTCTAACCGGTGAGCGATCGGTCCCACCGAGATTGCAACGTAAACTCCCTGCTTCCTTTCGTAACATTTCGGTCTCACCGAAATGAGCAAATCGTCCCACCGAAGTTTACTCCGACCAACTCTCCGAAAGCTTATTACCAAAATTGGTCTCACCGAGTTTGTGTAATCGGTCTTACCGAGCTTACGTTATGCCCTAACCCTAACCATATCGGTCCTACCGAGTTGCATGTCAGTCCCACCGAAAATCCTAACGGTCACTAGGTTTACTAAATCGGTCTGACTGAGTTTGTCGATTCGGTCCCACCGAATTTGGTAAATTGTGTGTAACAGTTAGATTTTGTGTGGAGGCTATATATACCCCTCCACCTCCTCTTCATTCGTGGAGAGAGCCATCAGAACAAACCTACACTTCCAACTTACCATTTCTGAGAGAGAACCACCTACTCATGTGTTGAGGCCAAGATATACCATTCCTACCATATGAATCTTGATCTCTAGCCTTCCCCAAGTTGCTTTCCACTCAAATCTTCTTTCCACCAGATCCAAATCCTATGAGAGAGAGTTGAGTGTTGGGGAGACTATCATTTGAAGCACAAGAGCAAGGATTTCATCATCAACGCACCATTTGTTACTTCTTGGAGAGTGGTGTCTCCTAGATTGGCTAGGTGTCACTTGGGAGCCTCCGTCGATTGTGGAGTTGAACCAAGGAGTTTGTAAGGGCAAGGAGATCGCCTACTTCATGAAGATCTACCGCTAGTGAGGCAAGTCCTTCGTGGGGCATTTACCATGGTGGGATAGACAAGGTTGCTTCTTCGTGGACCCTTCGTGGGTGGAGCCTCCGTGGACTCACAAGAACTGCTACTCCTTGTGGGTTGAAGTCTCCATCAACATGGATGTACGATAGCACCACCTATGGGAACCACGACAAAAACATCCGTGTCTCCAATTGCGTTTGAGTTTTCCAAACCCTTCCCTTTACTTTCTTGCAAGTTGCATGCTTTAATTTCCGCTACTCATATACTCTTTGCATACTTGCTTGAATTGTGTGTTGATTGCTTGTCTTGTCCAAAGATAGCTAAAATCTGCCAAACTCTAAAATTGGGAAAAGGTTAAGTTGTTAATTGGTCAAGTACTCTAATCACCCCCCCTCTAGACATACTTCAAGGTCCTACACTAACGCTTCCGATTTCGGTCTACGAGGGTACATGGACACACTCTCCCCCTCTTGTTGCTATGCATCTCCGAGATAGATCTTGCACGAGCGTAGGAACTTTTTAGAAATTGCATGCTATGTTTCCCTACAAGACCTCATCTCCGTGAGACCGATTTCAGCAATAAGCAAACAAAGACTTGGTCAAGCAAACTCGATGGGACCGATTGCATATCTCGGTGAGATCGAAATAATTGCATAGGCAACAAAGAGTTTGCAAGGCCATCTCGGTGAGACCGAGATCCTATCGATGAAACCAAAATGATTAGGGTTTCTATCAGTGGCTATGTCAATAAACTCCGTGGCGCCGGATAGATCAAATCAGTGGGGCTGAGTTTGATTTTAGGTTTAGGACATATGTGGAAATGAGAAAGTGGTTGAGGGCTTTGGAGCATATCACTAAGCACTTGGAGCAAGTAGAACATTAAGCAACACCTCATCCCCTTTTAATAGTATTGACTTTTCCTATGGACTCAATGTGATCTTGGATCACTAAAATAGAAATGAAGAGTCTTGATCTTTTGCCAATGCTTGTCCTTAGCATCTAGAAGGGGTTCCACATCCTCTTGTCCTGTCACTCCAATGTTGAACTCATCTGAAATATACTATATAAAACATTAGTCCAACAAGAGATATGTTGATATTAATTACCAAAATCACCCAGGGAGCACTTGTGCTTTCAGACCATGAGATTCATTTCGCTTGAGCTCGCTCAAATTTTAGTATACGTTGAGCTTAGCCTAGTCTAACTCACTCAAACTCGATACGTTTGTAGCTCTACACACATTTAGGGCGTGTTCTTGCCCGCATGTTTCCTATTCGATCTAGTTTTCGCCGTTTGATATATAATGAAAATATGAACCCAATTTTATTTATCAAGATTGGCAAAAAATTGTCTATTTGTAACTATCGTGGTATCCTCACCACCTTAAAAAAAGGTAACCACATCTGGTTAAGATACATCCTACCAAACATAGTCTCGGTTTAGTATGTCTAACCACATGCAGGCTGCCAAACGAATGTCTCATCTCAGCTTGTCTCAACGGATATACACCGCTACTAAGGCCTTGTTTGTTTCAGGTTTGATCTGATTTGAATCACCTAGGGATTCACTTTAGTGGCAAAGCTGATTCACAGTTATATAAGATCATATTTGTTTTAGCTTTTATTGGATTTGAATCACCTGTAGATTCACTTTAGTGGTAACCACCGAAGTAAGCTTTGAGGTGCTTGAACAAATTGCACTAAAAATTACCCAAATCCAGATTCAGTTTCACTGGCAATGCTGATTTGAAATAGACGTTTGTTTCAGATTTTAGATTCAGTTTCAATGAAAAAGTTGGCTTCACTAGTAAAGCTGATTCGAAATAACTGTTTATTTCAGATTCCGCTTCAGATTTAATAACAAAGTTGAATCTGGTTCTTGAAGCTCAAACAAACAGGGCGTAAACAATAACAGTTGCATGTACTCAACATTTCTACACCCAGTATGTCTAGGAGAACATATACTAGATTGATAATGCTACCAAACACATTAGTGGTCTCGAAATCTTGATGTAATTTTTATTGTGTTTGAGATGCTTTGTACTTCTAGTCATGGCGGATCTTTGTTGAGTCATGCAGGGGCCATGACCCCAGCCTTACTACAAAAACTGAAGAAAATTTTGAGGGATTGTTTATATTTGTACTTCTAGTCATGGGGAAAATATCTAGTGCACCGGAGCTTGTGGTGCTGCCGGTGCACCAAACTCACATTGTGCTTTTAAAATGTTCAAAAAATTATAGGAAAAAATTAGCACATTCAAACAACATCAATGCAGGCTGTCACAAAATTTCAAGTCGAAATTCGAAACATAACTTGAGAGACAAAAATGATAAATTCAACACTCAATAGTACATAACATAACTTGGGCTTTAGATTTGGCCCATTATCACACATATGTCAAATTTGTCATTTTTGTATCTCAAAAATAGTTCAAACTTTTATATGAAATTTTGTGACATCATACATTGATGTTGTGTTAACGTGCTAGATCTTTTTTCCAGATTTTTTAAAATATTCTATAACATCCGGTGCACCGGCACTACTAGGGAAAACCCTAGTAGTAACGCGGGTTTTAAGGCTATCAGCAGCGCGGGCAGCCGCACTACTACTACGGCGCTACAGCTAACTGTTAGTAGTAGCGAGCTCAGCACCCGCGCTATTACTGTTGACTATATCAGCAGCGCTTTTTGCGAACGCACTAATATTAGTTAGCTGTAGCGCTTTCCTAGCCCCTCGCTACTGCTATATCTTTCATCATTTTCCCCTGCTTCCTGCCCCGTTTTGTTTTGGTTTCAATAAAATGCAATTTCCAGATACTAGGTACTACCATATACTAGTACTCCCTCCGTTCCAAATTACTCTGTCGTGGTTTTAGTTCAAACCACGATGAGTAATTTGGAATGAAGGGAGCACTAGATAACAATTTCATGTATAGTCAACATGCATCCTCAAGCAGTACAATGTCATATCGACGACGATCATCATATGTAGTTCTAGATGATATCGACGACGATCATCATATGTAGTTCTAGATGATATCGACGACAATCATCATATGTAGTTCTAGATGATATAGCCACACACAGATATGTAGTTATAGATGATATCGAAGACGATCATCATCCTCAAGCCTGGGCGGTTGGTGTTCCTGATAGTAATTAGGATGGCCTGTCCAACACGAAGATTCTTGCCATCGAGGAATTTCTTCCACCCAACCGAGTTTAAGTGTGTGCGACCATCCGTGTCCACACGGTAAGTACAGGTTGTGACGGATTCTTTAGGTAAGGCGTAGTCCAGCTGAGCTTTCTTCATTAGGCTCGATACCATAACTCACAGATAGGCTCTTTGCCAATTCTGAATAAGAAAAACAAATCAATTAATAAGTAGTCTCGCACATACTCTTGCAAATAAGTATATATGGATTATCTACATTATTAATAGTTCCTTAGATTCTACACTCATAAGCATGTGATCGAACTCTACACTAAAGCATATCATCGACTAGATTCCACACAACACACCATATCATTGGACTCTACACTAAGCATATCATCGGATAATTTGCATTTGTAAGTATAACATACCATATCATGTCGATCGACCATGGTACTTGTCAGGCGGGTCACGAATGGCACCCTGACGAAGTCAGCACGTGGCGGAAATGTCCCATAGGTTGCACACCTCCTCCTCGCTCAGCCTCATTCTTTGAGGTACGATGGCTTCATGAAGTGGGTCCTCATCATCTTCATCGAGTGGGTCCTCATTATCTTCATCATCTTCGTCATCTTCACCATCTTCCACCAGGTTGATATAACTGACAGTCAGCTTGGGTCTTTCTGCTCTCAAGGAGAAGCTGATCAACTCACCACCAGTAAGACGCATGCGGGCGAGGAAACGGGCCCATCCATCTCCTTCAATCTGCGAAATATTTCGTCCTTTCTCGACCTCCATAGTGTACGGCCCCCCAGGTGCCTCAAATGTCACAGTGTCTCCTGTTAGCTTGTTGAATTTCAACCTCACATTGCATGGGACGATCTACATAAAAAAAAGCAAAATGACACAATGCAGTAATGCCAACACTAAAAATAAAATAGTTGTTACATTTCATATAATTTCTTACCGCTGCATGACGAAAACTCGGCTGGAAGTAGATGTCGAACAACTTCCTAGTGGCAAGGCTGCTGGCGCACCTTGACTTGCACAATCAACATGGTGGTGGTGGTGGTGGCGCCATTTTCCTAAAGCAATATGCAGAGTGTCAAATCTTCAGAGCTATCAACTAGCATACTAAATCAACTAAATCAAAATGTTTTATTAATCAACTAAATCAACTAGCCTATTAAATCAACTTGCCTACTAAATCAACTAAATCAAAATGTTCTATAAATCAACTAAATCAACTAGCCTACTAGATCAACTTGCCTACTAAATCAACAAAATCAAAATGTTCTAAATCAAATAAATCAACTAGCCTACTAGATCAACTTGCCTACTAAATCAACAAAATCAAAATGTTCTAAATCAACTAAATCAACTAGCCTACTAGATCAACTTGCCTACTAAATCAACAAAATCAAAATGTTCTAAATCAACTCGCCTACTAAATCAACTAAATCATATGAACTAAATCAAAATGTTGCATATGAACTAGCCTACTAAATCAAAATGTAGTAGGGAGAAGGGGTTGTGGATGGAGGAGGGATCAGGGAGAAGGAGGGGCGACTGGAGGAGGGAGGAGAGAGTAGGACGGAGGAGGAAGGGCGGAGCAAGGAGGGGCCGGCCGGCGCGGCGAGTCGAGGGAGGACAGAGGAGGAGGGTGGTACCGAGTCCAGAGAGGAGGAGAAGGTGACGGCGGCGCAGAGGGAGGAGTGGTGGCAACGGCGGCCGGGAGGGGGCGTTGAGGGGGAGGTCGAGTGAGTGTGAGTGTGAGTGTGTGGATAGAATAGAGGAGAGCGTGGGTGGTGGGAGGTAGCTAGTTTTAGCAGTAGCGCGGTGCAGGTAAATGCACTACAGCTAAACTACCTAGCAGTAGCATACTTTGAATTAACGCGCTGCTGCTATAACTAGCTTCGCGGCGGGGTCGTGGGAATAGAAGCAGTAGCGTGGCTTACTGGAGGCGCGCTACTACTACTTTTATTTCAGCAGCGCGTTGTGGTGGAACGCGCTACTGATAAATTGCAGCAACGCCTTTTTTAGAAACTCGCTGCTGGTAAGATCCTGTGTATAGGCTTTTCCCTAGTAGTGCGGTAGCACCACAAGTGTGGGTGCACTGGATACATTTCCTCTAGTCATGAGTCGTTGGTGGCCTGACAAGACGAAATAGGCTTGTGCCCTGCTATATTAATATAGCCAACCTCCGATACAACCAACGATAGGTGCTGGGGCGGAAGCAGCACAATCACGCCAAATAAGTGAAAGAGAAAATACAAAATGAAAAAATGCCGACAACGATGGATCAACAAAAACGAAGAAGCCTCGCGACCGTTGCGCCCACCGGGCATCTCCCACCACGCTCCTATACTCCGAAGCGCCGGTACCAATCAACACCTCCAAGAAGGGACGCGATGATGACGACGATGCTGCCAAGAGTTTCCCCTGGTATGCGGCAAGGTGAGGAATGGTAGCACCCAACGCCCTCCAGGAAGGTCCAGAGGCACCCTCAAGCGCCACCGCGTCGGTGTCAGACATGACAACAGGGATTTCTCCCGATCCCAACCCTCACCTTGAGCACTCCGGAGCATGCCACCATAACGTCCACCACCCTGCGCCACCACAGTCTTGAGGCCTCCCATGCTGTCTCACCACAACACACCGAAGTGGGTGCTGCACAACGAAGAGGGAGGGCTGGAACAGGGAGCAACATAACCGTCGGCATGCAGGAGGGCCCAACCTCCACCGTCAACTATGGTAACCGACCGGACGCAACAACATGAGCATACTAGGCCCGACCGGGCCCTCAGATGCCCGTAAAAGCTCCCGCTGTCACGCTGCAGAAGACACACCGCCGGCGTTGCCGCCCCCATCCGAGTCGCTCCTCCGCATCACCGCACAAATAGGCATCGTGGCCGCGTCGGATCCGGCCCGCTAGGACCTAGATCACACCCTAAGGGCCCAGATCTGAGCCGGGGGCGCGCCGCCACCACGTGCTGGCCCGCCACCGCTAAGGGGCAAGATACCATCGCTGCCGCAGTTACCGCCACTATGTCGCCGGACCGACACCGGTTTAGCTTCACTGCAGCCGCCCGCCCTGAGAATGGGAATCACGCAAGGCTACAGGAGGACCGCCGCCGCCGACACCACCCGGACCAGATCCGGGGGCGTCCGCCGATGGCAGCGGGGGGGGAGGAGGAGGGACGAGGAGAGAGGAGCTCAAGATCGCCCAGCCGCCTCCCGGGGAGACGACGCTAGGGCGAGGACGTGAGCGGGTCGGGGGTGGAGCGGCTTCTGGATCTAGCTCAGTCGTTGGTGGCCTGCCCGAGCCTGACAGCCTCCCGGGGAGACGATGGTAGGGCGAGGACGGGAGTGGGTCAGTGGTGGAGCGGGTTCTGGATCTAGCTCAGTCACTGGTGGCCTGCCCGAGCCTGGCAGCCTCCCGGGGAGACGACGCTAGGGCGAGGACGGGAGCGGGTCGGGGGTGGAGCGGGTTCTGGATCTAGCTTAGTCGTTGGTGGCCTGTCTGAGCCCGACAGCCCCACCGTTTCAGAGATTGTCAAATGGGCCCTCGATGCACCATTGCATCCCTCCGCGCTGTTGATGGTTGTGGCGCGAGGTCGCTGCAGGCGTCAGAGTAAATTGCTCAAAGCCACCACATTTGTGGCTAGAGTACTCCAAAACCACCGCTTTTGCGAAAAATCACAAAAACCCACCAACTCTGCGGCAAGTGAGTAACAAATCACACTAATTCGAACCTGAGACGCGTCTAACAGCGGAACTAACGGGTTGGCCCCACATATCAGGCTGATTTGGCATGCCTAGCTGGATAATATGCCGAGGTGGCAAAGGGCCCACATGCCAGCCCTACACCTCCGTCTTCCTCCTCACATCTCTCTTGAGGTCGCTGCCGGCATCGTCGTGTGGCCGTGGCGACGGAGGGTGACCTTTTATGCTGCTAGTGCTTAATAATGGAAAGAAAGATACATCGGCCATTGAACAAGTATTTATACATTTACATTGAGTGAAGCTTGATTACTTTCTTCTTCTGAGCCGAAGATGCAACCGATGCTGCAGCAGTTAACGGCGCTGAGCGTGAGCAGAGACCACGCAAAACTGCAATTACAGCAACCACGATGAACGGAGCATACAGCTGTAGCAGCCTCGACGTCGCTTTTCCTGAGCCCAACATGTCGCCGAGTATCGCGGACTGAAACAATTGCAATTGCAGCCACCGTTAGAAACGAACCGAGAAAAATATCTTCTACGAAAAATTAACCATCACAGCAGTGATGCGCCAGCGACTGAAGATTAACTACCTGTCAAGTTTCGACAGAACCAAACGATTGCTCGAGGAATTATCTCAAATCTCTATTCCCAAATTCACTAAAAAAAAGCTCTCCACAAATTTCCACCACCAAGACAGCGCAGCAATCTAAGATAATATTATCAAATGTTTCACGCTTGGTCAACGACGAAAGAAGCTAGCTATCACTTGAATGGATCTTGGAGCAAGCAAGAAGAAAGGGGCAAACGCAGGGCCAAGACGGGCACGTACCAAGTAGGTGAGCATGTAGACCCCCGCCATGAGGGAGGTGGTGGCCGACCAGCGGCGGCGCGCGAGGATGCCGTAGAGGTTGGCGACGCAGACGGGCCACAGGAAGGCGAGGTCGAGCCAGACGAGGCCGAGGAAGAAAGGCGGCGGGTCGGCGACGAGGTAGTGGCCGAACGCGACGGTGAACCACTGGTGGATGTCCACGAGCGGCGCCGGGTAGAGGCGGCGCGGGAGCACGATCTGGGAGTCGAACAGCGGGGCCGCCACCGCCATGATCAGCGAGAAGAGCGCCACCACAACGTCCGCCGTCGCGGAGACGGCGCCCATTGGTTTGTTGTGGTGCCGCCGGAGGGAGCGGAGCTGAGCCGTGGAGGACCACTCTGTTCCTGTTTTTCTACAGAGGAGCTGCTCTGTATGTGGCGTACGAGTATGATGACAGAAAGAAACTGTGTGTGCGAGGTGGAGGTGGACGTTGAGATTACGATAGAGAGGGACGCGGAGTGGAGCAGCAACTGTAGAGAGAATTTTCTTTGCAGACTGTTTTGCTCCTACGATCGGCTCAACCGGGCTTTCCTCGAGAGGTTCTGCTTTGAAATGTACTGCCATGAACCCATGATAGATGATGAATAGTACTCCTCCGTTTTCAAATATAAGTCTTTTTAGACATTCCAACAAGTCAGTACATGCAGAGCAAAATGAGTGAATCTATATTCTAAAATATGTCTACATACATCTATATGTTGTAGTCCACTTGAAATGTCTAAAAACACTATATTTAGGAACGGAGGGAGTAGATTGGAAGTTTCTCCAGAAAAAAGAAAGATGTTCGAGGCTGGTTGGGTTCATCTTGTTTTGCAGCTGGTCTCAGGGCAGACAATCATTTCGACTAACGACGATGTTGGTCACTTCTTCCAAAACAAAATAAGGTTTCGGCAAGCTGACCCGATGTGCCCGCTCCTCTTTAACTTCGTCGCTGACACTCTTTCTGATGAGGGCATCCCCGTACCTCATATTGTTCCCATGAAGGAGGATGTGAAGCCCAACTTCAGGACTCCTCCAAGTTAGAGGTGTGCCAAGGGGGGTGACCGAAACATGTACTTAGTCGGTTGCAGTCTTATCTATTTTTATTTTCAGGTCATGTTATGGGCCACTTAGGATTTTTATTTTGTGTGTTTCGGTGTGGGCCTGTCCAACCGACTACTTTTTTTAGATGCCTATATAAGGAGGCCAGTGGCTAGGTATAGAGGGGGGATCTTTTAGATTGAGTTTTGAATATTGTGTTCACGTGGTGAATCATCCATCCGGGGACGGCACTGCTGTTTACCAAATAAAGTGACAACTGTGTGAAAGTTCTTGTGTGATCAAGGATTATCGTGCCAAGGTAAGAGGCGTGTTGTTCATCTCCATGTTGCTTGCTGGATTCGTTTCCTCACCTTCAGGTTGCGTGGATGCTCTCGTGACTAGAAGGTTTTCTATCTAGTTGTCTTGCGGTGAAAGATCGGGCAAAAATCGTAGGATCACCACGTTGATTCCTATTATGTGGCATCAGATTACTGGGTTTATCACCGCGATCATCTACTGCTGAGATTGATATGCTGGTCTTTCTCAAGATTTGTGGATCTTTTTCTTAAAGGCTGGAAGTTTGATCTGTTGTTGTCAGGGAAGCTATCTTCGATCATTTGCCTCTTGTCGTCAGTCTGATCACCGATCTGTTGGACGAAGAGGTTGTGACGACTGAATTGTTGGTGGCGAGGCAAGCTGCAGCAGATCGGGATCTGTTTTTCCTCGTCCAAGCAGCGTGGTGTTCTGCAGATCGATAGAAGGAGATCGGATTGATCCGTTTCGGTGGACCAGAGAAAAACAGAAGAAAATATAAGGAGTTTGCTTCGGATTAGTCGGTCTGCTTTTGGTGGAAATTTGCCAGGCAAGGAAAAGAGGAGTCCTATTTTTGTACGTGTTATGTGACTTCCGTCTGAGTTTAGTGCGGCTTTTTGCGTGGAAAAAAGAAATGGGAACGATATCACGAGGAGTCGGCAAGGAGAGAAGCAGTCGTTTGGCATTTGGATCAAATTGGTTAGTTGGACACACGTACAAGTATATTAGATCAAAAATTCTCTACCAACTCACGTTGGCTTCCTTTCACGTGAGTCTAATTTAACAAACAAAAAACAGTGATTTTATTTTCTCTTTGCAAATTGAAAGATGCCTTCTACATGCTTTTCTCGGCTGGAGGAGAAGTCTAAGGGTCGTGCTCGGACTGAAATAGCTGATATACAACAGATCCTAAAAGAGATGCAGGCGGAAATTAAAAAGCCCATTACAGTTTTTCCCGCGCATACTGTACAACATTCTGTGAAGGCGATTTCCAAGGGCATATTTCAGATAGATGATGTCAATGAGGCAGCGTCCACACAGACTGGTTCTAAGGAGGACAAAGCTGATGTTGACACGATTTTAGTGGACGATGTTGTACCATTGACTGGGCTAAATGTGCAACTCAAGCGGGTACATGGTGATGCCTACATGACAGTTGATAGAGGTCAACGTTGGAATTTATTTCAGATGCAGTGCATGATCAAAGGCAAGGCGTGCAAGTTGATGATTGATGGTGGTAGTTGTACCAATGGCATAAGCACGGCAATGGTGGCATCTTTGGGGTTGTCCACCTGGTGTATTCCTGAACCTAAGCATCTAGATTGGTTGAATAGCTGCGGTGTGCTAAAGGTTACACACAAGGTGTGTGTGCCATTTACAGTTGGTGAGTATGCTGATGAGGTGGAGTGTGATGTATTGCCATTGGAGGTGTGTGGATTGTTACTTGGGTGTCCATGGAAGTATGACCACAACGCTATCCATGCAGGGAAAGCAAATACATATACATTTTTTCATGATGGCAAACAACGAACATTGAAGCCGATGACAGATGATTATATCAAGTCTGATGTGGTGTTGGTGGTGTTCAAGGAGAAAGCGCACAAGGCCAAGCCACATCAAAGGATAGTTCAGCTTCCGACGGAGGAGCATGATGCGAGGAGTTTTAGTACTGATATTGTTTCTGATGTGCCTGTTGATGACAAGCCCGTTGTGCCTGTTGGTGACAAGCCGGTTGGTGTCAAGCCTCTTAGTAATGAGATGACGAAGATTGCAGCTAGTCCTACACTTCCAATTTGTGTCGACCAAGGCGTGCATATAGATGATAGTTGTGTTGCTCGTGTCTCGGTGCATATGGAGGAGTGGGTAGTAGACTGCAGATTTGTTGGACCAGTTGGGCGGAGATTTGTTGGAGCAGCTATGCGTATGCACACATGCAAAGATGGATTTGTTCGTCAATTGTGTGGCCCAGACATTGCTCCTATTTTGCAGGGTTGTACAAAGAAGGTCCACATTCAGCGACAACAAGCTCCATCGATAGTGGAGAAGAAGAAGGTGGTGGCGCCTCACTCAAAGCTTATGTGGCGACGGAAGGTGGTGCCACCCGCTGTGACAAGTCCAGCTAGCCAAGAGGGAGGAGGTGGTGTGGCAGGTCAGCGATACTTGCAGATGGTGGTGAAGCGTGGTGATGTTGCTGATTTGATGCCACTCATCAAAGAAGACCCTCCAGCGTTGAGGACAACGCCTTTTCAAGGGGGGGATGATGATGAGGGCATCCCCGTACCTCATATTGTTCCCATGAAGGAGGATGTGAGGCCCAACTTCAAGACTCCTCCAAGTTAGAGGTGTGCCAAGGGGGGCGACCGAAACATGTACTTAGTCGGTTGCAGTCTTATCTATTTTTATTTTCAGCTCATGTTATGGGCCACTTAGGATTTTTATTTTGTGTGTTTCGTTGTGGGCCTGTCCAACCGACTACTTCTTTTAGATGCCTATATAAGGAGGCCAGTGGCTAGGTTTACGGGGGGGGGGGGGTCTTTTAGATTGAGTTTTGAATATTGTGTTCACGTGGTGAATCATCCCTCCGTGGACGACACTATTGTTCACCAAATAAAGTGATAACTGCATGAAGGTTCTTGTGTGATCAAGGATTATCGTGCCAAGATAAGAGGCATGTTGTTCATCTCCATGTTGCTTGCTGGATTCGTTTCCCCACCTTCAGGTTGCGTGGATGCTCTCGTGATTAGAAGGTTTTCTATCTAGTTGTCTGGCGGTGATAGATTGGGCAAAAACCATAGAATCACCACGTTGATCCCTATTACTTTCGACCATGCTTGACAAAGCTGAGGCGGTGGGTCACGTAGTTGTGGCCCATCTTTTATACCTGGGGTATCGAAGTTGCACTGTGTGGATGGTATGATGTTGCTATTTGAACCGAACCAACACAACATCGGCCCGGTTAAGCTGATATTGATTTGCTTCGAGGCGATATCAAGTCTCAAGATAAACTTTCACAAATGCGAGATGGTTGCCATGGGGATGTCAATGGATGAGGGTGAGTACATGGCCACCGTCCTCAATTGTAAGTTGAGTGCATTCCCTATCATGTACCCGGGCCTCCCTATTTGTGATAGGCAGCTAACCATCTTAGAATGGAAAGCTTATACTCCAAAGTTGTTGGACGTGTTTCTCAGTCTGACTAACTCATGCTTCCATCCTACCTCCCCATGTTCACAATGAGGTCGCAGCGCAGCGCACGGCGACGTCCGCCGCCAGATCTCCATAGCCTTATTTGTTCGTGTTCGTTGAAGCTTGGGGCAGCACATGTTAGAGACGTTATGGCTATTTCTGTACTTACATGAGGTGATTTTTGCAAAATTCAAAGTGTGCGGCGTTCGGGTTCCATACCGTCCCTACATTTTGTATCCAATGTTTGAGCTAGTCACATCGATGGTCTTGAAATCTTGATGGATTTTTTACAGTGTTTGAGATGCTTCGTACTTCCCTGAACTTTTATAATAACTCCGATCCTTTTTGTAAAAAAACACACACATCCTTTTTAATGTACTAAATATTTCCTCCGTTTTAAATATAAGTCTTTCTAGATATTCCACTATGGACTACATACGGAGCAAGATGAGTGAATCTACACTCTAAATGCATCTATATACATCCGTATGTGGTTTATAGTGAAATCCTTACAAAGACTTATATTCAGGAATGGAGGGAGTACATCCTGCAACGGTGTTGTGCATGCATGAGTCGTTGGTGGTTGCCTGAGCCCAACAGGCCCACTATTTCAGACACTGTCATGCAGGCCATCGATGCGCCATGGCATCCCTTCGCTGTTGATGGTGGTGGCGCGAGGTCACTGCAGGCGCCGCCGTGTGGCCGCCGTGACAGAGGGTGATATTTTACGGTGCTAATGCTTAATAATGGAAGGAAAGATGCATCAGTACTTTAACAAGTACTTATACATTTACATCGAGTGAAACATGATTACTTTCTTCTTGAAATATGACAAACACAAACTCAATATAATCATGTAGAGACATGAGTGAAATTACGTTTGACCTTGTGCGATCTATGAGTTACATGGCATTCCTACGTAATTCCTTCCAAATTCACTAGTATGCTTTTAGATATGAGATTTTGAGACTTTACGAAGATCTTACCAGTATGGCTCATATGCATCTTTCCTAATCATCCACATCTTGCAACTTTGGTGAGGTAGAAGATGTCATCGTCAATGCAAACTTCATGCCAGACAGCATCGATCCTCAATTGTCTTCTTTGATATATCATCGGGAGCGAGTTTGTCTCAGCTTTGTTGCTACACATGCTCATTGATGTTGTTTGAAGTTATCAGATTGTTTCATAAGTTTTGTTCAACTGTCTGAGCATTCATTATCATTCGGAATTGTCACATGCTATGAGCTTTACTCGCATGTTGATGATTCTTGCAGAGTTCTTCAAAGCCTGGGTTGTGCAATAATGTATCTGTAATTATTAGTAATTTTCCTTGTCAGAGGTTAGTCATGATTGTGCTTATCAAAGTTGTCATTTCACTTGTCCATAGTTGCATGGTCTTCATGAATTGTTCAATTGTCGACATTAAAGGTTGCACATAGCTTGTCACTTTCATGTTTGCTTCATGGACCTGTATATTAGCTATGCCATCACCTGGTCTGAGTTCCAGAACAGTTCTGATGAAATTTAATTTTCTTACACAGTCATATGATCATGTAGGATTCAGTCTTGGTCCATAGCAGTCTTCAAGTGTGAGTGAGCAAATTGTTTAGCATTTTGCATCCGACAGCTTTCCTTGCATAGACATGTGAGTTCTTCTATGACTTGATTTCATAACCTATTTGATTCACTGTTGATCAGATTGAGATCTAAAGATTAGCTCTTCATTGCAGCTTCGGCATTGCTGAGCCTTCTCATGAGGTGCATTAAAGATGGGTCCTTCCATGCATCATACCATGTTACAGGACTCATGATGTTTTCGGGCCATAGTGTACTCGGATGATGAAGTCCTTGTGTCATAGATCAGCTTTGCCTTGTACATGTGTTTATATGACATTTCAGATGCAGCTTTGCATCGGCCCGATGCCTTGTAGGTAGCATGAGACTTATGATGAGTCCATGATCCAGCTAGATAGTCTTGAAGTCAGTGTACTATGTACATTCAATACCATTGTCTGTTGCTGATCTTCAGATGTTGCCGAGTCTTGTTCAGCTCAGATCGTATGAGTTTATGAGCACCAGATTCTATATCCATACAAATAATGACTTGGAGTTGTAGTTTCAGCCAAATTATCACTGGGTTAGCAGTACATTTGTCATAGAGTAGGCATGTAGCTTCAGCCATCGTACATGAACGTTACAGCCGATGCTTGACAGCTTGTTACGAGTTGTGTCCATAGCCAGATTCCAAGATGCAGAACATCGAAGTTTTGTGAAACATCGAAGATCTACCTTCGACCAATCTTATTGAAGTCACTTTCGACTCCTTCATGACTTGTTAGTTCATAGACTAAGCCATTATCCATACAAGTCTATGTCAGAGACAAGCATTCAGATGCAATAATGATCAAGATCGACCATGTTATCCTGATGATCACTTAGAGAATACCTAGCACCTATAGTCAAGATTGAGACCCGGATAAGGTTGACCAGAGATTGAACATGATTTCCAATGTGTTGATCCTAATCTTCAACTTTAGTAACCTATGCTTATAGATGGTCACAAGAGTGTGTACATACTATTGAACAGTGATTTCCATTGATAAGGTTGGCCATATATGACTGGTGTACATTAATATAAGATTTACATCCCATGGTGTTAGGCTTTCAGTACTGTGGAAGGACTAAACCCAACCCACAGGACTAGAAAGGTCACTTCACCAAGGAGACCAATAGACCGATGTCCACTCACGCCATGGATATCATGACTAAACTCACCATTTACCACCGTAGCCAAGAACCCACCTAAACGGTGTGTTCAATGATGCTTATGATGGCAAGAGGGTCAAACCCCTCTAATGTATTATCTATACTTCCATGGCTGCGTGGTCGACCCAAGACTGTTCTCTTAAGGGCCTCTGAAAGTTAGCCCTCATACCTAGATCCCCTCGCTGGCCAGTCAGGGCTGTTTCTCCGGAAGGCACTCATCTGCTCCCAACGCTCCATAGTAGGCATCTCTTTAACTCCCCTTCTACCCCAGACGATCAGACGGACGGGTGTCACTCGGGGTCACGCGCTTTAGTTGCCAGACGCCAACGCCGTCCTTCTCACGACTGACGTTTTAGCGCTGCTCGAGACCCCTTGCCCTGCACTGTTCGCCTGGACAGATGCCGAGGCCTCTGACGCAGCCTTGCGGGCGAACGATCTTCGGCATTTGTCGCGCGCTTGCCCGGAGCCTTCGTCGCTTGGCCCTACCACGCGACGCTGAGCGGCGGTCCGCGAAGGCTTAGCCGCCGTGTCCGCACGAGACCGACGACCCTACGGCCGTCGACTCCCGACGTCGAGGACTCCAATGTTTGAGCTAGTCACATCGATGGTCTTGAAATCTTGATGGATTTTTTACAGTGTTTGAGATGCTTCGTACTTCCCTGAACTTTTATAATAACTCCGATCCTTTTTGTAAAAAAACACACACATCCTTTTTTAATGTACTAAATACTCCCTCCGTTCCTAAATATAAGTCTTTCTAGATATTCCACTATGGACTACATACGGAGCAAGATGAGTGAATCTACACTCTAAATGCATCTATATACATCCGTATGTGGTTTATAGTGAAATCCTTACAAAGACTTATATTCAGGAATGGAGGGAGTACATCCTTGCAACGGTGTTGTGCATGCATGAGTCGTTGGTGGTTGCCCGAGCCCAACAGGCCCACTATTTCAGACACTGTCATGCAGGCCATCGATGCGCCATGGCATCCCTTCGCGCTGTTGATGGTGGTGGCGCGAGGTCACTGCAGGCGTCGTCGTGTGGCCGTCGTGACAGAGGGTGATATTTTACGGTGCTAATGCTTAATAATGGAAGGAAAGATGCATCAGTACTTTAACAAGTACTTATACATTTACATCGAGTGAAACATGATTACTTTCTTCTTGAAATATGACAAACACAAACTCAATCTAGGCTTTCTTGTTCTGAGCTGAAGGTGCAACCGATGTTGCAGCAGTTAACGGCGCTGAGCATGAGCATAGACCATGCAAAACTGCAATTACAACAACCACGATGAACGGAGTATACAGCTGAAGCAGCCTCGGTGTTGCTTCTTCTGTGCCCAACATGTCACCGAGTATCGCGGACCGAAACAATTGCAGCCACCGTTAGAAAGGAACCGAGGAAAATAAATCTTCCACGACAACAAAGAAGAGGATAAAGGTTAACTACCACAAGAGTGATCTGCCAGCGACTGGAGATTAACTACCTGTCGAGCGTCGACGGTTAGTCATCGACGGAACCAGAAAAAATAACTGGCGGTGAGGTAATGCATGAAATTTGCTTAAAAAAATTAAGCAAATATCCAATTTTCAATTTCACTAAAAAAACTCTCCAAGATGATAATATGAACTGAGAAATCTCGCTTGGTCAATGAAGAAAGAAGCTATGCTATCACTTGAAAACTTGAATCCAGAAATAAGGGATGGATGTTCCTACAAGGCTTCTCGGTGATTTGGAACATCCGGCCGTCCATCTCGTTTCCTTGATGCGATTCCGTCCATCGGATCGAGCCGCTGGATGACCTCGGCCGTCGAAGCTAGGATGAGCACTATAGGAATGAATAGTTACTCCCGTTTCGTGCCACCGCGCGTTAATAGCCTGCCCCGCTGGGGACATTTTCGTCATATCACTCACAGGGGGTATAAAAGGGCCGGCTCCCGTGGAGACAACCCTAGCTGGCTCCCCTCCCGCTCGCCTCCTCTCCCTCCCTCCCATGCGCCTCCTCTCCTCCTCTCCCCGCCCCGCCCCGCCCCGTCGTCCCCTCGCCGTGCCTGTGGCTGATGACCACGACCCTGCCATCCTGCCTCACCCGTCCCGCTCATAGTGGCCGATGCCCCACGGCCTCGCCAGCCCCGCCCTGTCCGCCCCGCTCGCCGTGGCCGATGCCCCGCCGCCCCGCCACGCCCGTCCCGCTCGCCGTGGCTGATGACCGCGCCGCCAGGGACCACGGCCACTCGATGAGGAGGCTTGGACCTTGGCGTAGACCCAAGCTCCCGAGCGACGACAGCGGGCAGATCCCTGCTCGTCGCGGAGCCCCTCCTGCCGACGCCACTGCCGCGCTTCGATGCTGCTCACCGCTGCTCTGATCTGACCATAGTGTCGGCGCTACTCCTCCTCAATGTCAAGGTGGGGACCCATCTTTGCTTCGATTTGCTCTTCCCTTTCTCACGACTTGTAGGACCTTGAAGTATGTCTAGAGGGGGGTGATTAGACTACTTGACCAATTAAAAACTTAAGCTTTTCCCAATTTTAGACTTTGGCAGATTTTAGCTATGTTTGCACAAGTCAAGCAATCTTCACACAATTCAAGCAAGCATGCAAAGAGTATATGAGCAGCGGATTTTAAAGCATGCAACTTGCAAGAATGTAAGGGGAAGGGTTTGGAGGATTCAAACGCAATTGGAGACACGGATGTTTTTGTCGTGGTTCCGATAGGTGGTGCTATCGTACATCCACATTGATGGAGACTTCAACCCACGAAGGGTAACGGTTGCGCGAGTCCACGAAGGGCTCCACCCACGAAGGGTCCACGAAGAAGCAACCTTGTCTATCCCACCATGGTCGTCGCCCACGAAGGACTTGCCTCACTAGCGGTACATCTTCACGAAGTAGGCGATCTCCTTGCCCTTACAAACTCCTTGGTTCAACTCCACAATCTGGTCGGAGGTTCCCAAGTGACACCTAGAAAATCTAGGAGACACCACTCTCCAAGAAGTAACAAATGATGTGTTGATGATGAACTCCTTGCTCTTGTGCTTCAAATGATAGTCTCCCCAACACTCAACTCTCTCTCATAGGATTTGGATCAGGTGGAAAGAAGATTTGAGTGGAAAGCAACTTGGGGAAGGCTAGAGATCAAGATTCATATGGTAGGAATGGAATATCTTGGCCTCAACACATGAGTAGGTAGTTCTCTCTCAGAACTGGTAAGTTGGAAGTGTAGGTTTGTTCTGATGGCTCTCTCCACGCATGAAGAGGAGGTGGAGGGGTATTTATAGCCTCCACACAAAATCTAACCGTTACACACAATTTACCAATCTCGGTGGGACCGAAACAACAAACTCGGTCGGACCAATTCAGTAAACCTAGTGACCGTTAGTGATTTCGGTGGGACCGACATGCAACTCGGTGAGACCGATATGGTTAGGGTTAGGGCATAACGTAATCTCGGTGAGACCAATTACACAAACTCGGTGAGACCGATTTTGGTAATTAGCTAACCAGGGAGTTGGTCAGGTAAACTCAGTGGGATTGATTCGCTCTTTTCGGTGAGACCGAAATGTTACGAAAGGGAAACAGAGAGTTTACATTGCAATCTCGGTGGGACCGATCGCTCACTTCGGTTAGACCAGAACGTTACGAAGGGAAACAGAGAGATTACAATCCCATCTCGGTGAGACCGAGATCCCTATCGGTGAGACCGATTTGCTTAGGGTTTCTGGCAGTGGCTATGACATTTGAACTCGGTGGCGCCGGATAGAAGGAATCGGTAGGACCGATTTTGACTTTGGGTTTAGGTCATATGTGGATGTGAGAATGTAGTTGAGGGTTTTTGGAGCATATCACTAAGCACTTGAAGCAAGAGGCTCATTAAGCAACACCTCATCCCTCCTTGATAGTATTGGCTTTTCATATAGACTCAATGTGATCTTGGATCACTAAAATGTAAAATGTAGAGTCTTGAGCTTTTGAGCTTGAGCCAATCCTTTGTCCTTAATATTTTGAGGGATCGACTTTCATCATCCATGCCATGCCATTCATTGAGCTTTCCTGAAATATTTGTCTTGGAATAGCATTAGCTCAATGAGCTATATGTTGTTATGAATTACCAAAACCACCTAGGGATAGTTGCACTTTCAATCTCCCCCTTTTTGGTAATTGATGACAACATATAGATCAAAGCATTGACAAATGGTAATAAGATTTAAAAACATCATCGCTTTGAGAAGTATGTGATAAGCAAGAGCTCCCCCTAAATTTGTGCATAGTTTAAGATTTGCTTTGGACTGCAAATGCACAAGGAATTAGGCTCATGGGTTACTCTTCCATGTCACATACATCTTGGTGGAGCGCTCAAAATAATAAAGATTAAATACATGCGCTCATCACCAAGCAAAGTGAATGATCATATAAGGATAAGTAAGATAATATCATTTAACAAGCATAAGTGTAGCTTATGATCAAACACATGATCATCAATGTCTCACAGATAATAGCATAGTATCTCAAGCAATCAAAAGAAAACAAAGTTCAACCAAGAAGACAAGAGAGAACAAAAGCAAACTCTCTCTCTCTCTCTCAAAGCCTATGATCTATACATTTTTCTCCCCCTTTGGCAACAAGTTACCAAAAAGTTCCTAGAAAATGCATAATACTATATCGTCTCTCGGGCTTGGTCTTCAGTTGGTGGTGTAGAGATGGCTCCTTGGACGAAGACTTCAGTTGATGTGGATGGAGCTGAAGGAGTTGGTGCTAGAGCTGGTTCCACTGGAGCTGTAGCTGGTGCAGATGAAGTGACTCTGGTGTCTGTTACTGGCTCTTGAAAGTGCTAGTATCGACTAGAGGGGGGGTGAATAGGCAATTTTTATGAAAGTCTTCAAAACATGGAAGTTCCGAAGAGAAATAGTAGAAATGACCTAATTGATATGCAGCGGAAGATAAACTACAATAAGCAAACCATAGTCAAGTATGCAATGATGTGAAAGTACAGGACTAATAGCAGCTAAGTAGTAAGGATCAGGATGGAAGATAGTATGTAGCCAATCAACGATAGTAGTCAAGCAATGAAGTCAAACAAGTACGACAGATAGGCGATGACTTCACGAAGACAAACTCTAAGTAAAGGAAGGGAGAGGATAGAACCAGTCACTTGTTGAAGACACGGGATTTGTTGGACCAGTTCCATTCTTTGTGACAAGCTATGACGTCAGTTAGGGAGGCTGAGATTTAACTCAAGACCGTGTTTTCACCTTATTCCCTTGAGCTAAGGACACACAGTCCTCGCCCAATCACTCGTAAGTCTTCAAGGTAGAATTCGAACCTTCACAGACTTCGCTCACGGCGATCCACAATGACTCTTGGATGCTCAGAACGCGATGCCTAACCGGTGGAGGATTCACAGTCCTCAAGTGTCATAAGTCTTGGTCACATGCATGTAAAGACTTCAGTGATGCCTAACACTCTTTGTCTCTGGGTGTTTGGGCTTGGTCCTCGCAAGGATTTCTCTCTCTCTCTCAAAGGCTTCGAGGTGGGTTGCTCTCAAACGACAAAAACCGTGCACTAACTCTGAGCAGCCACCAATTTATGGTGTAGGGGGTGGGCTATATATAGCCACAAGGCAACCCGACCTGATATGTCCAAAATGACCCTGGGTCACTAAAGAACTGACACGTGTTCCAACGGTCAGATTTCAAACACACACGACAACTTTACTTGGGCTACAAGCAAAGCTGACTCATCCAGCTCTGGATAAGATTTGCTCTCATTGTCTTCGCTCGAAGACATAGGATTTGGATTGAGCATCACTTCAGTCATTCTGACTTAGTTCACTTGGACCCCACTTAACAATACGGTGGTTCCTATGACTCAACAAAGAAGAAAAGGAAACAGCGAAACAACACAGTCTTCACGCTCCATAGTCTTCACTCAATGTCTTCTCATGTCATAGTCTTCAATATGAATATCTTCACATACCACCATTGTCGTCAATGTCTTCATACATTTTAGGGTCATCTCCGGTAGGTAAACCGAATCAATGAGGGACACTACTGCGTTATCCCGCAATTCTCACAAACGATTAGTCCTCAACCAACTTTGTCGCCAATACTCCAAAACCAACTAGGGGTGGCACTAGATGCACTTACAATCTCCCCCTTTTTGGTGATTGATGACAAACTGGTTGAAGTTTTCAACGGGGATAAAGTATGTGAAACTGTAAAGGATAGGGTATTGTCTTCATAAGTAGCAAGGGCTCCCCTTGAAGATGTGCATAAAAGTAATATGCTTTTGGAATGCAAATGCACGTGGCAGGTTGTACTTGTGGAGATCCTCTTCAACTTATGAAGATAATTCATCATGCATGAAATGATATAGCAAATAGAATGACATGCATAATGAAAAATGGACGTCTGCAGAATGATCTAAGTGTGGAATTTATCATCGCACATGCAGAATTTATCATCGCATCACAGTAAAGCAAATAAGTAGCAGACGACCATCGAGTTTAAGTGTTACAACTCAAAGAACCAAATGTTTCAAAAGCGAGAGTTGTAAACACGAGGCAAAATATAAAGCAACCGCCCATATGAACCCGCTTGAAGACTATCAAACTCATATGCTTCTCCCCCTTTTGTCAGTAAGGACCAAAAAGGTTTGAAGATATAGAGCATCTACTCGTCCTCATGAGTAGGTGAAGCAGCAGGGTTGTCGTTGTTGTTTGGCGGTGCAGACGTACTTGGTGCAGTGTCAATGCGTGCAGAAGTAGGGGGCGGTGAAGTAGCATCATCTTCATCATCGATCACTCTGGCATTCACAGTTGCTGCGGAGGAAGAATAGTCAGAGTCTTCAAGGGATGGAGTTTAACGTAGGACAGCAGTTCATGGAGGAGTGGAGTCAAACTTGAATCTTTCAGTGAAGCCATCGTCTTGAAGATCTGCTTCAGCACTAAGCAGCGTCAAACTCTTCCATGATCGCCGACAAGTTTCATGAGCGACAAATGCATTCTTGGTGGCAAGATTTCGAATGTGATTGACGTCCACCAAGAGGCTTTGCATCTGTCTCTTGAGCCAAAAGTGATGCTTATCTTGTTTCTGATGAAGTGCCACAAGAAGTTCTCGGTCATTGAGAACGCGAGAGCGCTTTTGAGGCCTTTGGGCAATTGTGCTTTCAGTAGCTTCAGTTTGCGCACGATGAGGCAGACGAGTGTTCCCAGCCATTGGATAGATTCGAGTTACTGCTTGGACTCCTTCTACGGGTTGAGTGAAGCTTTGGTGCTCGACATTTTGAAGACAAAGAGGCTTCTTGGCAGGCTCAGAATATATGGCTTCAACTGACATATCAACCTCTGGTAGAAAGATCAGATGATTGCGAGCAGAGGGCTGATAGTTGACATAGGAGTGGCGCTTGATGAGGCGCATGACCCATGGAGCATAGAATTTTAGGCCAAAAAGGTCAGATCCAGACGCAGCAAGTTGCCTAATGAAGAATTCTTGGGAATTGAAGCTGATGCCATTGAGGATGTAAAAGACCAATGTCTTCATGGCTCCTTCAAGTTTGGCCGCTGATTAATGTCCTTTGATAGGCCATAGAGTTCGCATGATGATGTGATATATTGTGCGAGGCAGATACTCAAGGTCATCAACAATGAAATCCGTTGGGTATTCAGTGTCAGATGGCAAAGGCTTCATCATGCTCAACATCTGGCTCATGTTGGGTTCTGGCTTATGGAAGATGCTCTCCAGTGCATTGCGGTGTAGTTGACAATCAGGTTCATATAGCTCTCCGGGGTGGGTAGGCTCAGAAGCTCAATGACATCAAGAGCTTTGGCTTCATGATGAACATTTCCTGTCATCCACTCGAGAACCCATGTCTTGATATCCCTGTTGTAGCCGCGAATGTGGAGGGTAGCATAGAATTGAAGCAAAAGTTCCTCATTCCAATGTTCTTTGTCTGTCACAAAGCCGAGCAGACCTGCATCACGAAAGCAGTCAAGTGCTTCTTCAAGGCATGGCAGTCCAGCAATGGCTTCAGTGTAGAGGCGCATATGAGGGAAAATGTGCCCTTGATCATACAGAACGCAGGAGTAATAGCTTCTCTGTTGATAGCTCCAGAATCGATCAGATGATATTCTTGGCTTCGAGTAAGGGTTCTTTGCACTGTCAAAGAAGGTGTTGTGGCTTTTGAAGCCATTTGCATTGAAGGACCCTGTAGAGTGTGCAGTACCTGGGAACCTTGGCAGTCTTGGCTTTGGTTTCTGGACCTGAGGCCTATGCTCAACATGATAATCAAACTGAGGACCAGAGGCAGTAGGCGGAGGAACCAGAATGGGCCATCGGACAGTAGTTAGCTGACCATGATTGAATGCTTGCTCAATTGTATAGGGCCTTGGTGGCGGAACAGGAGCAGTGGCACCTACGGAGGTTTCAGGCTGCACAACAGGTGCTTCGGGAGCAGTTGCCTCATTGGCTTCTGGCACTCTGGTTGGTGCAAGCTCCACATTAGCTTCAGCCATGACTACGTCATTGGCTTCATTTGCGTTGGTGGTGGCAGCTTCAGGATTTTCAACCTCCACTTGACGAGCTGGAGGGTCGGGCACTGGCACGTTCACATCAGTAACAACTTCTTCAATAACGGGGGGAGTATGGACACATACGTCTTCTTGTCTTTCATCGGCTGATGCAGCCGGATTGTCTTCAGCAGCTTGGGCTTCAGACACGGAGACATTCACAGTTGGAGTGGCTTCAGGAAACACTTGACGTGCGACAGGTTGGTGATGCACATCTCCTTCTGGAACGCTCGAAAGAGGGACTTGAGGCCTTTGTCCTTTGCAAAGCCTGCGTAATGCTGGCAACGCCTTTGGAGATGGAGTTGGCTGGGCCTCAAAGTCTTCTTCTTCTTCTTCTTCTTCTTCTTCTTGCACAGGTGGTGTAACTTGTGGTTGTTGTTGGGGAGTACTTGGGGAATCTTGTTGCTGTGGGTGATCAGCCCACGATGCATCCCGAGCAATTGGCGTCAGAGGACGACCAATGCTGATGAGTTTGTTGTTCGTGAGAACATGCGATGATACCAGGTTGTGTTCGATCTGAGGAAGAACTTCATCATCTTCAACATTGTCATTGTGACCAATGTCTTCAGCAGCGGTGGGTTCAGCTGCTGGAATGTCTTCAGCTTCATGAGCCTCTGTGGTAGCAGGCTCACGAACTATCATTCGTCGTTCTTGCTGTTCAGATGCAGGGCGAACCACTTAGATAGGTTCAACAACTAAGGGCTCTGTGGGAGCAGCCCGATTCTTCTTGGTTTTGTGCTTCTTCTTGGAGGGAGCAGCATCAGAGGGTTCAGTATTTTTCCTCTTTCTGGCTTCAGCCTCGGCAGCCCTCATCTTTTTCTATTCTGAAGCGGTTGACAGGACCTTTGGCTTCGAGCCAGTCATGCTGCTTGGGAAGATTATGCGAGGTGCTTCCTGCCCCGAAGGTGCAGATTGAGCGGTTGATGACTTCTTCTTCTTTGCAGCCATCCTGGGGTCAATGCCAGGACGTCCAAGAGACTTGCGCTTTTCAGCCTCATTGTAGGCCAGCACACACTTGTTAGCCAACCTCTTCATACGCTCACGAGAGCCCTGAGCTTCTTCACGTTTCTTGAGAAAGGCTTCTTTAAGCTCGTGCAGCATGACCTTGAAGTTTCTGACATCTTGCACGCTGAGCTTAGCCACATGCTTCTTGAACTGAGCTTTCTCATAATCAATCTTGTTCTTCAGCTCAACGATGCGCTGAGCGAGAGCTAGCTCAGAAGCAATGGCGCCATTGAAGGAGACGCTGAGACCAATGGGAAGCTGCAGATCTTCAAAGCTGAGATTTGGGGTGTCAAACCACTCATCAATGAAGTTATGGATGATTGCCACATCGAAGAGAGGAAAGTTATTGAAGATCTCTGCTTCTTCCTTGCTATTGATCAGTTGCTCAAGGGCATCATCCGCAAGATCTTCATCGCTGGATAGATCAATGGGTTCTTCTCGCAGAATAGCAGCAGGAGTCAAGGTTTGATCAGTATGCTTGACGATTTCCTTTTTCTTCTCCGTCCTCTTGGAGATACGTGATAGATCTTCAGACTGCACACTGTTTTCAAGAGGAGCAGTGGCCAGTGGCTTCGCACATGAAGCTTTTGGAGGAGCAGCTGAACTTGAAGCCTTAGCCTTCTTTAGCTTCTGCGGCTTTGGAGGAGGAGATGGGGCTTCATCAGTGTCAGCATCATTATTAGAATGATCTACTTTGGCACCTTGGACCAAGATGTAGGTGATGAGGCCATCAAGGTTGGAGAAGGGGCCGATGACATTGGGTTCAGCCTCACGTGAGCCGTCAGCACGGGGAGCAGAGGGACCAGGGTTGAAGTCTAATCCCAATGACTTCTTGTTTTCCTTGGCCGATGCCTTTGCGTGCTGGAAGTTGCGCTTGAAAAGAGTATCGTCATGACACCAGAGCAATGATGATGGGTCGGCATTCTCAGGCTGAGGTCCACGGACCATACAAGGATAGAAACTCTGTGCAATAGCTTCAGCTCTGTTCTTGGGTTGAAGGCCTCGATAGAGAATATCACCCCAAGGACTTTTGATAGCATTCTTATCTGCATATTCCCGGGTCACGAACTTGTACTTGAACCATTCTTCAGCCCAATATCGTCGAATCCACTGGATTCATGTCTCGCGCTGATGATAATTCTCTTCAGGATCTGTCTTGTAAAGCTCTGCTAGGTCATCATGCAGATCTTTTGATGTTCCCCCACGACGCTGTCTCCGCCACCCTTCCTCATCGATTTTTCGTAGCCATGAACTTCAAACTGAATGGCTTCAATACGCTCAAGGGCTTGAGACTTTCGCTTGCTGGTCAAACAGAACGGCTTCGGAGAGTTAATGTGATGTCAGTAAGAATTTCGCAAACGAATGCGCACTATGAGAACCAAAGGATTCTCCCACGGACATGTACCGTGACAAGATTAGAGATGCGAGGAAGGGAAGAGGTCATATGCATTCTCGTAAGATTTTCAAGATAAATCAGTTTGAAGACATTGACCTCATGATGCGAAGACATTCACTTATATGTTGAGAGTTGGTTCCAGATTTGTACGAATCCGTGAATAAGTACAAGTGAGGAATCTAACTAGATATGAAGTTTAAGTGAATAGACAAGGCAGTATGAGATGCAGGCATAATAGATCTAACAATGTGTAGGCAGAAACCACTTTTGGTAGATAGGATGAATCTTTGAAGATCAAAAAGACAGTAAAAATAGAGTTATATTTACCACACGAAGAACTGCTAGATGGGATGAACAGGAGACCGAGCAGTTCAATCCACCGTGCCCTAACTTGGCGACGGAGGACACCTACGGCGACGGCGGAGAGGACGATGTCCACGGCCGGTGTGAGGACGGCGTCGGAGAAGTTGCGGCAGCTAAGCACTTCGTCGCCGGCATCGTCGAGAGCTAGCGGTGGCGCTAGGTTTTTGACGAGGTGGAGAGGTGGAAGAAGGATTTCTTTACTGCAGGGGACAAGTATTTATAAGAAGGTGTGCGGCACAGCGCAATTACGCAGGTGCCCCTGGCGGTTCACATCTGAGGGGCACGTGGCAAGCATGCAACATACTCAGAGTTGTCCCACGTTCCCACGCCCGCCAGGCATGTCGGATGGTTGTTCCGGCTTCTCTGGATTTCAACAATAAAAATGAGTCATTTAAAACAGACTTAATGTTTGTCTCTGTGTCTTCTGCAGACTAGGACGCAGAGAAGACATTTGACAGTTTCAATAGAATGCATATAATTTGGATAATAGAGTTTGAGATAGAAAGCATAGAGAGATTAGGGTCCGATCACATTCACTTAGTTCAAAAGATTCAAATAGGAAGACATAGCTATAAGTGAATGCTGTAGAGGACATAACACTAGTATATATATATCAGATAGCAATCAAATCATCATAGTGAAGAAAATCATGAAGATAAATTGAAACTAAAGACAAACCACATGCAAAGTCATTGCAAAAATAACGCCATGAGTGAAACACTTCAAATAGAGAAATTGGTGGTGGCATTACCCACCGTATAGGAAGTATTAGACCCAGACACGGCGCACAATTATCGTGGCGCTCTGAAGTCAAATTCCATGTTAATGTATTCACACTCAGAATGTAAGTCTTCATTGACTGAAGATATACTTTACTTAGTGTGTTGCACATCTAAGTCATCAACATGCATAAGTGTTAGGATGTGTGCCTGATCACAGGACATTTGAGGATTCCAAGATATTTAGCTCACACCGTAACTTGCAAAACCTTTTCTCATCCAAGGGCTTTGTGAAGATATCTGCCAGTTGCTCTTCAGTGTTGACATGAATGATGTCAATATCCTTCTTCATGACATGATCTCTGAGAAAGTGATGACGAATTTCAATGTGCTTTGTCTTCGAGTGCTGGACTGGATTGTTGGCTATCTTGATGGCACTTTCATTGTCGCAGAAAAGAGGTACTTGTTTCAGATTGATACCATAGTCCTTGAGAGTTTGCTTCATCCATAGAAGCTGAGCGCAACAAGATCCAGCAGCAATGTATTCAGATTCAGCAGTTGAGAGTGATACACAGTTTTGCTTCTTTGAAGACCAACAGACAAGTGATCGACCCAGAAAGTGGCATGTGCCTGATGTAGACTTGCAATCCACCTTGTCACCAGCATAATCAGCATCCGACAATCCAACCAAATCAAATTTTGAGCCCTTTGGATACCATAATCCGAGTGTTGGGGTGTAAGCCAAATATCGAAGAATTCGCTTCACCGCTAAGTGATGCGATTCCTTTGGTGCCGCTTGGAATCGAGCACACATGCAAACACTAAGCATAATATCTGGCCTAGATGCACATAGATAAAGTAAAGAACCAATCATGGAGCGGTATACCTTTTGATCGAACTCTTTACCATTGTCGTCGGGACCAAGATGGTGTTTGGCGGCATTGGCGTCGTGTAACCTTTGCGCCTTCCATTCCAAACTTCTTCGCACAATCTTTGAGGTATTTTTCTTGAGATATGAAGATGCCATTTCTTTGTCGATTTAATTTGAAGACCAAGGAAGAACTTCAGCTCACCCATCATGGACATCTGATATTGCTCTTGCATCATGTACCCAGACTCATCACTATACTTCTGGTTGGTGCAGGCGAAGATAATGTCATCCACATTTATTTGGCACACAAACAGTTCACCATCATATGTCTTCGTGAAGAGTGTGGGATCGGGGGATCCAGGTTTGAAGCCTTTGCTCTTCAGGAAGTCTTTGATCATATCATACCATGCGCGAGGAGCTTGTTTGAGGCTATACAGTGCTTTGTTTAGCTTGTACACCATATCAGGATGTTTTGGATCTTCAAAGCCAGGTGGTTGAGCGACATATACTTCTTCTTCAATCTTGCCATTGAGAAATGCACTCTTCACATCCATTTGATATAGCAAGATGTTGTGATGATTAGCGTAGGCTAGCAGTATGCGAATAGCTTCAAGCCTAGCCACAGGAGCAAATGTTTCATCGAAGTCAATTCCTTCTACTTGAGTATATCCTTGTGCCACAAGACGTGCTTTGTTTCTGACGACTTGACCATGCTCATCTTGCTTGTTTCAATATATCCATTTTGTTCCAATAATGTTATGCTTGCGAGGGTCAGGTCGCTTGACAAGTTCCCAAACATTGTTCAGCTTGAACTGTTGAAGTTTTTCTTGCATAGCTTGAATCCATTCAGTTCCATAAAGGCTTCAAAGAACTTTCTTGGGTTCTGATATTGACACAAATGAAAAGTGCCCACAGAAGTTTGCTAACTGTGTTGCTCTTGAGCGAGTAAGTGGACCAGGTGCATTGATGCTATCAATTATCTTCTCAATTTGTACTTCACTTGCAACTCGAGGATGAACTGGACGAAGACTTTGCTCTTGCTGATCATTTTCATCATTGGGAGGATTGTCTTCGGTCTGAGCATTGTCTTCAGGTTGGTTAGGTGCAGAAATGATAAGTTCCTCTTCAGGTTGTGCTTCAGAAGGCATGATTTCACCAGTTCCCATCAGCTTGATAGATTCACTGGGCGGAGCTTCATCTAGTGTACTTGGCAGGAGTTCTCTTTATGAACCATTTGTTTCATCAAATCGCACGTCCACAGTTTCGATGATTTTGTACAGATAGATGTTGAAGATTCTGTAGGAGTGCGAGTCCTTTCCATAGCCAAGCATGAAGCCTTCGTGAGCTTTAGGTGCAAATTTTGACTTGTGATGGGGATCCTTGATCCAGCACCTAGCTCCAAATACTCTGAAGTAGCTGACATTTGGCTTCTTGCCAGTAAGTAGCTCATAGGATGTTTTGTTCAGAAGCTTATGGATGTACACACGGTTGATGATGTGACATGCTGTGTCAATAGCTTCAGGCCAGAACTTTCTTGGTGTCTTGTACTCGTCGAGCATTATTCGAGCCATCTCAATGAGGGTTCTGTTCTTGCGCTCAACGATGCCGTTTTGCTAAGGTGTGTATGGAGCAGAGAACTCATGAGTGATTCCCATTGTATCCAGATAAAGATCAAGTCTGGTGTTCTTGAATTCAGTGCCATTGTCACTTCTGATATGCTTGATCTTCACGCCATAATTGTTCATTGCTCGATTGGCGAAGCGTCTGAAGACATCTTGCACTTCAGTCTTGAAGAGAATTATGTGCACCCATGTATATCTTGAGTATTCATCAACAATGACGAAGCCATAGAGGCAAGCAGTTGTTGTGAGGGTTGAGTAGTCAGTAGGTCCAAATAAGTCCATGTGTAATAGCTCGAAGGGTTGAGATGTTGTCATGATTGTCTTCGAGGGGTGCTTGGCCCTAGCCATCTTTCCAGCTTCGCAGGCACCACACAGATGATCCTTCTTGAACTTGACACCCTCGATGCCTATGACATGCTTCTTCTTGACGAGTGTGTGTAAGTTCCTCATGCCAGCATGCTCCAGCCTCCGATGCCAGAGCCAACATTCTGAAGCTTTTGCGAGAAGACATACGGCAAGCTGTGGACCTGCTGAGCAATCTACCATGTATAGATCATCTTTTCGATGCCCTTCAAAGACTAGAGACTTGTTAGATTCCATTAGTACAAGGCAACGATATTTTCCGAATAGCACAATCATGTTCAAGTCACAAAGCATTGAGACAGACATTAAGTTGAAACCAAGGGATTCAGCAAGCATTACTTTATCCATGTGTTGATCCTTTGAGATTGCAACTCTACCTAGACCCGATACCTTGCTTTTACTAGTGTCAGCAAATGTGATGTGACTCTTGTCGGATGGACGTAAGGTTGAGTCCATGAGAAGACTTCGATCACCAGTCATATGATTTGTGCATCCGCTGTCCACAATCCATTCTGAAGCTTTTGGTGACATACCCTATAGTGCAGTTAGGAGGATAGGCTTCACAAAGAGTGTTGTGAAGCATAAGCATTTGACACACACAAGGATTGTCACAACTTAGATCAAGGTTAGGACTCATAGTATGGTAGTAGTTTATTAGGATGTGAAATATATAGTAAGATATTTTATCATGCGTCCTTAATGTGTTTTAGGTCTGATGGATTCATGTACCTAGGGTAGGGTCATAGGCCTGACCTAAACGTCCTACCCAAGGGTACTCGTAGAAGAGATCATCTTCCAGTCGACCAAAGAGGAATCCACTCGACCAGACTGGAAGGACTCGACCATGGAAGACTCACTCGACCATGAAGACTCACTCGACCACCAGAAGGTCAGAAGACACTCCACTGCACAACGGTGTGTTATTGAATAGACTTAATGATAGTTAAGGCATTTTATGAGGGCGTTACAAGAAACCCCTAGCTTAATGTACTTTAATCCCTCCATTATGTGGGCTGGCTGGGGTCTGGCGACTTATATAAGCCACCCCCCTCCACAGGTAGAAGGGTTCAGACTCTTGTAATACTCATACTCATAATCCACTCGACCGCCTCGGGGCTCGAGACGAGGGCTGTTACTTCTTAGGGAAGGGCCTGAACTCGTACATCCTTTGTCTCCACAACTGCTCCATAGCTAGGACATCGCCTCTCCTTAACCTACCCCTACTTCTACCGCCGACTTAGAACCACGACGGTTGGCGCCCACCTTGGGGCAGGTGTTCTAAGCGATTTGTGGAGGAGTTCTTGTACTTCCGAGTACCTTCATCACGATGACTTTCGAGTTTTGGCGCGGGCACGAGATCCGTCTCGGTGCTCTCACTTTTGTCGCCGACGACCAAGATGGCTCCGTGGAGGCCCCTCTTGACGCCGAGGCGCTCCCGTCCATGGGCGACGACTTCGCGCATGTGTTCGCGGCGTTTTGCTGCGGCAACCGTCGACTCCTTATCGGTCGACTCCTTTTGATCGCCGCCCAGATCTCCCACCAGCAAGAACGCCTGGTCGGTCGAGACTTCAGCGGTGGGTGAAGCACGCGTGGCCCGCCAGACAGCCACCGCCTGTGTCGCGCTATCGAGCCCGACGAATCCCTCTACGGCCTGTTCGACTGTCGCCGACTCGTTGAGAGACCGCATCCGAGTGTGATAGCAGTGATCCAGCGGCGGAAATTCTCATGGTCGACGGCCCTCGCAGTCCTCGGTGAGCCACCGCGGTGGAGAGCGCCGGAGGAGGTGACCTGTGCATGAACACGAGGAGTACCAGCCCGAGACACTCGACTCTCTGAGAGAGGATCTTCGCCGCAGAACATGGATGCGCTACATACTCCCATCGTCGGAGAAACCCCGAGGCTCGTGCCTTTGAGGAAGCACGTTTTAACGTGGCTGAACGCACTCGCCGAGAATCTTGGCGAGCACTGACGAGCGCTGCTGCAACGGCTCCCGAATTCGGTCGACGCGGCTCTTCCCGCCGACTCGTATACCGCGACGCTTATTCAAAATTTAGCAGCTGCAACTCGATAGCGGAGTCCATCCAGCCGCCCCGGTCGAAGCCGGAAGAGGCTTGCAGCAGATCGTAGATTTACTCGAGCAGCGGTGACGAGAACTCAGCCGTGTCGCGATCGCGCAACAGATTCACAATCGATCCGCCGCTGCGAACACCATCGATCGGCTCACGGCCCCAGATCGCTTCCACGGCGGAAGGGCGCGACAACCGGCGAGAGCAGCTCGGAGACCGAGTCGACCGAGATGATAGGCGCCGAGTGCCCCTCTCCTCCGAGGGAAGGGTCATACGCCTCGGCGACAAGATGACGAAGACAACCAAGCGGGCGAAGGGTTCCGGCCGACCCGTGGAACCGAGCTTTGATGCGCGGTCCATTATCGTGCAAGGCCTGGTCGACCGGAACAGGCCCATCGAGGAGGACCCGAGAGGATGCACCCACCAGCGATCGAGTGCACGCCTCCGGTCGAGTGTTTTAGCAGGCTATCAGGCCGCAGTGATTCCCCCAATTTCAGATTGGCAGCAGGAGTCTGCAAGTTCTTTGGAGAATCTAAGCCTGAAACTTGGCTCAAGATTACCGAGTGGCTGTTCAGATTGGTGGTGGAAATGACGAGGTGGCCATGAAACATTTGCCCTCATGTTGGAAGGTTCGCCGAGCATGGTTGAGTCAATTACCTCACAAAGAAGATATATACTTGGGAGGATTTGTCCCGAGTATTCGTCAGACTTTTGAAGGAACTTGCAAGTTTACCAGCTGGTTTGACAGAGCTGCAAGTTTGTGTGCGAAGACCAATGAAACTCTCCGAGAGTACATTCAGAGGTGGATTACCCTGCACAATACCGTGGAAAATGTGTCGGACCATCGTGCAGTTTATGCCTTCAAGGACGGGTCAAAACAGAGAATTGAGTCTGAAGTTCGGTCGAACCGGAGACATGACCTTGAGTCGAATGATGGAGATTGCTAGCAACACGCCTAACGGCGAGGAAGAAGACCGACTCAAGCGGCAAGTACAAGCCGAGTCGATCGGAGAAGGGTAATTCGATCGGAAGCAAAAGCGCAAAGCTGAGCCAGCAGCTCTGGAGAGGCCCCGCCGTCACTCAAGGGAAGTTCAAGGGGAAACCCAAAGGATCCGGAATCCAAGAAAGTGAAAGATAAAGAAGGAAATGACGTGTTGGATATGCCATGCCATATTCACACGAAGAAAGATGAAGAGGGCAACATTATTTACCCAAAGCACACCACACGCAAATTGTCGACTCTGATCCAGCAGTTTGAGCAAAGCAGTCTAAGGACAAGGAGAAGGAGCCGACAAGGCCGGAGATAAAGAGGACGGTGAGGAGGAATACCGCATGTCAACTCCACTGATGATCTTCGCAGATGTGGAAAGCAAAAGTCGATCGAAAGTCATCAATCGAGAGGTGAATATGGTTGCCCAGTTAAGCCAAGTTATGTGAAATGGTCCCGGACACCCATCACATTCGACCGGTCGATCACCCGACTCACATAGCTACCCCGGGCGGCAAGCGCTGGTGGTCGATCCGGTTGTCGAAGGCACTCGATCGACAAAAGTGTTGATGGATGGCGGTAGTGGGCTGAATTTGCTGTATGCGGATACATTGAAAGGGATGGGCATTCGATGTCTCGATTGAGCGCCCGACAATATGAGTTTCCACGAGTCATACCGGGAAGAAGGCCAACTCACTCGCCAAATAGCCCTTGACGTGGTTTTGGTGATTCCAAGCACTTCCGCAAAGAAAAGTTGACCTTTGAGGTTGTAGATTTTCAGAGTGCATATCATGCCATTTTGGGAGGTTCGCCTATGCACGATTCATGGCTCGACCATGCTACGTGTACCTCAAACTGAAAATGCCAGACCCAAAGGAGTGATCACCATCACCGGCGATAGGAAGAAGGCGTAAGAGTGCTTCGAGAAGGGCTCAAAGATTGCCGACTCCCAAGTGTCGTGATCGAATTCAAGAGTATATGCAAAACGCAGATCCGAGTGATTTGCTAAAGTCTAAGAGGCCAGCCACGGAATCTGCATTCAAGTCGTCTCGTGAGACAAAGCCCGCCCATATTCACCCGACCGATCCCGATGCAGCTCCGACTCACATATCGGCAACACTCGACTCGAAATAGGAAGAAGCGCCATCCAGTTCCTCCGTGAGCTGGGACATTTTGCATGGAAGCCACCGACATGCCGGTGTTCCTGTGGCTGGCTGAGCATCGCCTTCGAGTCGACAAATCAGCGAAACCAGTGAAAGAGCATCTCGGTCCGTCCGCCCGTAAGAGAAAGGCTATTGGAGAAGAAGTGGCTCGATTGTTGACAGCAGGATTTATCCGAGAGATTTACCACCCGAGTGGCTCGCCAATGTTGTCATGGTCCCCAAGAAGGATAACTCCTCCGCATGTGCATTGATTTTAAGCACATTAATCGGGCCTGCCGAAGGATCATTTTCCTCTTCCCGCATCGACCAAATTGTCGACTCGACCGCGGGGTGTGAGAGATTGTCTTTTGGATGCATATTCCGGTATCATCGATCCGCTCAGATGGACCCGACGAAATAAAACAGCTTTCATCACTCCATTCGGTGCTTCGCTATATCACCATGCCATTCGCCTCAAGAATGCCGGAGCCACATTTATGCGAATGATTGAAGTGTCTTCTCACTCAGATCGGTCGGAATGTGGAAGCGATATGGATGATATCGTCGTTAAGTCGCGAAAGGGTTCCGACCTGCTCGCCGACCTCGCCAAACATTTGCCAACCTCCGACGGTACGATATCAAGCTCAATCCGTCAAAGTGCACATTCGGGGTCCCTGGTGGAAAACTACTCGGTTTTCTCGTTTCCGAACGAGGAATCGACGCTAACCCAGAGAAGATCGGCACTATTCTCCGAATGAAACGCCTACTGCGAAAGTGCACGGCGTCCGAAGCTTCATCGATGCTTGGCGCTTTAAGTCGATTCATCTCACGACTCGGTGAAAAGGCATTGCCTCTTTACCGATCGATGAAGAAGGGCGACAAATTCGAGTGGACTCGGAAGTCGATGCAGCGCTTGCCGAGCTAAAAGCTCGCTCTCCACCCAGCCGGTGCTTGCTGCTCCGGTCAAGAAAGAGCCTCTGTTGCTTTACATTGCAGCCATTGGACAAGTTGTCACTCAGGCTTACGGTCGGCGGGAAGAGGAAGGAAAGGCCTTCAAAGTTCAACGCCCGTGTATTATTTATCTGAAGTTTTGACTCCATCCAAGCAGAGATACCCTCATTATCAGAAGCTTGTGTATGGCATATACATGACCACGAAGAAGGTTGCTCACTATTTCTCTGATCACTCTGTCACAGTCGTCAGCGACGCTCCTTTATCGAGATCTTACATAACGTAGACGCAACCGGTCGAGTGGCAAAGTGGGCGATTGAACTTCTTCCCTTGATATCAAATTCGAGGCAAAGAAAGCCATTAAGTCGTGCTATAGCAGATTTCCTTGCCGAGTGGATCGAATAACAAAGAACCGATCGAAGTTCACTCGGAGCATTGGACCATGTTCTTTGACGGCTCCAAGATGCTGAATGGTTCTGGTGCTGGGGTTGTTCTGGTTTCCCCCAGAGGAGATAAGCTTAAGTATGTGCTCCAGATTCACTTTGATTCCTCCAACAATGAGGCAGAGTACGAGGCCCTCTTATATGGATTCGCATGGCCATCTCACTTTCGGCGTCCGTCACCGATGGTTTATGGCGACTCAGATTTAGTAGTCAATCAAGTGATGAAGGAGTGGGACGTGAGAAGCCCGGCTATGACCGGATATTGCAATGCAGATGAGGAAGCTGGAAAAGAAGTTTGAGGGGTTGAACTCCATCACATCCCCGACCGAAAAATCAGCTGCAGATGACTGGCCAAGATAGGGTCCAAGAGGGAAGCCATTCCGAGTGGCGTGTTTTTGGAACATATACACATTCCGTCACCAAGGAAGATCCTTACATGAGGAAGCCCCACAACCCAAGAGTGCCATGCACTCATTGAAGTTGAGGTCCGGCGGTGGTCGACTTGGTCATGGAGGTTTTAGTGGTCACTCCCGATTGGACAATTCCATACATTGCGATATTCCGAGAAAGGAACTCCCGGAGGATGAGGAAGAGGCTCGGCAGATCGTCCGTCGATCCAAAGCCTTTACCGTTATCAATGGGCATTATATGAGAAAGCCCAACGGAGTCGGACAAAATGCATAACACCAAGAAGGTCGAGTCATACTCAATGATATCCACTGGGACCTGTGGTCACCATGCGCCCTCTCGGACCATTGTAGCCAAAGCATACCGAGCAGGATTTTACCGCCAAGAGCAAATGAGATGGCGAAAGAAATAGTGGATAAGTGCGAAGGATGTCGGTTCTACTCTAATATGTCACACAAGCCCGCGTCACTTTGAAGACCATTCCGCCGTCGGCCTTTTGCAAGATGGGGTTGGACATGATCGGTCCCTTGCGAACGGGTCGGAGCGGCTTCACGATGTCTTGGTAGCAATCGACAAGTTCACCAAGTGGATCGAGGCTAAGCCGATCAAAAACTTGACGCTGGTATCGCTGTTTCCTTCATCGTAAAGTTGACGCTCAGATATGGAGTCCCGCGCAAGATTATCACGCATAATGGGTCAATTTTGACTCGAAGAATTCAAGGGTTTCGCAACTCCCAAGGCATACGAGTCGACTACGCTCAGCTTGCCCATCCACAATCGAATGGACAGCGTAACGAGCCAATGGATTGATCCTCAAGGTGCGAAGCCCCGCTTGATGCGAGATCTCAAGCATGCGGCTGGTGCTTGGGTCGACGAACTTCCTTGATGCTTTGGGGTCTGCGGACCACGCCTAATCGGTCGATCGGGAGAACTCCTTTTTCCTGGTCTATGGGGCGAAGCAGTTTTACCGAAAGTGATCTCCTTCACAATGCTCCACGAATTGAACTTTATAATGAAGCGAAGCTGAGCAAGCGCGTCAGATGCAATCGACCTCTGGAAGAGGAAAGGAAATGGCTTTGATCCGCTCGACCATTTACCAGCAAGACTTGCGCTACCAGACGCCGAAATGTGAGAGGTCGAGCCTTCCAGAAGGGGATCTGGTCCTTGGTGGATCAACAGAAGCAACATAAGCTTGCTCCCTCCAGGAAGGTCCCTTTATCGCTACCAAGGTTCTCCACAATGGGGCATATCGTCTCTACAATGTCGAACACGATATCGATGAGCCCCGAGCTTGGAATGCGGATCTACTCCTACCGCTTTTACACTTAAAGTTTTTCACTCGGAAGAATTGTAATAAAGCACTCTTGTAGCGTTTTGAAGCAATAGTGTCATAATTCCTTCATAATTTTTGTCACTTTTTACTTTGAGTCAAGTACAATTTTCACCTCCCCGATGGGTGGCTTAGTCGCGAATCCGTTCCGCCTAAGTTATTAAAAATTCACCGAGTGGTAAGCCGACTTCCACTCGGAGGCTTAGCTGCAGCTCTGCTCGCCTAAGTGTTTTACAAATCCCACCGAGTGGTAAGCCGACTTCCACTCGGGGCTTAGCTGCAGCCAGTGCTCGCCTAAGTGTTTTACAAATCCCACCGAGTGGTAAGCCGACTTCCACTGGGGCTTAGCTGCAGCCCAGTGCTCGCCTAAGTTATTAAAAATCCTACCGAGTGGTAAGCCAGACTTTCACTCGGAGGCTTAGCTGCAGTCCAAGGACTCGCCTAAGTATGAAGTATATTCGCAAGGAAAGCGAGGTGCAGGCCGACTGCGACCCTCTTCTCCGAGCTTCGACACAAATACAACGTGTCGACTGCGACCCTCTTCTCCGAGCTTCGACACAAATACAACGTGTCGACTGCGAAATCCTACCGAGTGGAGAGCAAACCTCCCACTCGGGGGCTTAGCTGCAGCCCAGTGCTCGCCTAAGATAAAAGAAATCCTACCGAGTGGAGAGCAAACCTTCCACTCGGGGGCTTAGCTGCAGCCCAGTGCTCGCCTAAGATAAAAGAAATCCTACCGAGTGGAGAGCAAACCTCCCACTCGGAGGCTTAGCTGCAGCCCCTGCTCGCCTAAGATAAAGAAATCCCACCGAGTGGAGAGCAAACCTTCCACTCGGGGCTTAGCTGCAGCCCAGTGCTCGCCTAAGATAAAAGAAATCCTACCGGTGGAGAGCAAACCTCCCACTCGGGGGCTTAGCTGCAGCCCAGTGCTCGCCTAAGATAAAAGAAATCCCACCGAGTGGAGAGCAAACCTCCCACTCGGGGGCTTAGCTGCAGCCAGTGCTCGCCTAAGATAAAAGAAATCCTACCGAGTGGAGAGCAAACCTCCCACTCGGAGGCTTAGCTGCAGCCAGTGCTCGCCTAAGATAAAGAATCCCACCGAGTGGAGAGCAAACCTTCCACTCGGGGCTTAGCTGCAGCCAGTGCTCGCCTAAGATAAAAGAAATCCTACCGAGTGGAGAGCAAACCTCCCACTCGGAGGCTTAGCTGCAGCCAGTGCTCGCCTAAGATAAAGAAATCCCACCGAGTGGAGAGCAAACCTTCCACTCGGGGCTTAGCTGCAGCCCAGTGCTCGCCTAAGATAAAGAAATCCTACCGAGTGGAGAGCAAACCTCCCACTCGGAGGCTTAGCTGCAGCCCAGTGCTCGCCTAAGATAAAGAAATCCTACCGAGTGGAGAGCAAACCTTCCACTCGGGGCTTAGCTGCAGCCAGTGCTCGCCTAAGATAAAGAAATCCTACCGAGTGAAGAGCAAAACTCCCACTCGGGGCTTAGCTGCAGCCCAGCCGCCTAAGTTATTTAAATCCTACCGAGTGATAAGCCATGCTTTCACTCGGAAGCTTAGCTGCAGCTCCGTGCTCGCCTAAGGAATAAGTCGATCGCATCAAGATCCCATTGTTGACCGCAAAGAGCAATTCAAGCCAAGAGCAATCATACCCAAACATTCAATCCAAATTTAGGTCGATACCTAAAATAACCGAGAGTGCTCAGCACCAAGCCTGTTAAGGTTTTATCGGTTACAACTCCACTCGCATACCGAGGCAAATTTAAGGTCAAAGAAGGTTTTTACCCTCCCGTGGAGGGCTGGATGGAGCAACGAACTCGCCAAGATCAATCCCGTCCGCAATTCGCGTGGCAGCAGCGATGAAAGTCTCCATGAAGGTTCTCAAGTCGTGCTTCTTGGTATTGGCCACTCGAGAGCCGCCAACTTATCTTCTCGAGCTTCCTTGCAATGGACTCTCGCCAGACATAGGGCAACGTCCGCACCGCACCGGTCAAGATTTCTTCCACTCTTGCACTCGGTCAGGACGGCGTTGATCGACCCATCAATGACTCAAGGTCATTTTGGAGTGTCTCATGGGCAGAAAGGCCGAGTCGATGCGGACGAGCCACCTTGATCTTGCGAGGTAATCCACAACAGAAGAACGCTGACTCCAAATGAAGACACTCATGGAAGTTTCATCGCTCACCGGGAATTGATGGATCAAGGTTCGTCTCACTGGCTGGTCTCTTCCTCAAAGTTGCGCGTAACTCGCAAAAACAAAACTACGAGTCGGAAAACAGTCAAATGAAAACATAACAGTTGAGGAGATTGGTCGAGTGGAAAAGGTTACCTTCGAGCTGGAGAAACAGCTTAGCAAGGCCGCCAAAGAAGCTTTCCATCTCGTTCTTCTTCCCAGCCAGTTGGAGGATCTTCTCGGTCAGATTTTTCTTGTCACTTTCATCCGCTCAAAGATCCTTGCGGCAGCGCCGAGCAACCTTCAGATCGGCGTTCTCTTGTTCAAGCTTGGCAATGGAGGCCAGTTTTCATCGCAAGTTTGATCTTCTCGGACAACTCGAGCTCCTTCTTCCTTTGAGCCTCCTTCACCTTGCTAAATCACAGCAAAGTCAAGCTTGAAACAAGTGGGAGGAAGACAGAGTCGTCGAAATCTCACCAAACATACCTTTGGTCTCCTCCTTCGCCTTCATCAGTTCTCTTGCACCAGCTTCAAGTCCAACTCCAGCTGAATATGTTTCGCTCCAATTCGTGTAGCGTGCGCAAGATCACAAGATTTCTGCGAAGAATCGACGAAAATATCGAGAGATAATCCACTTCCGAGTGAATCAAGAAAAATGATGCGTTTTAAGACTACAAATAATGCAAGCATTCAACCGTAGTCTCGGGGATTACACCTGGGTGCACTCAGCGTGCCCCCACCGGGTCTTATTTCAAGACATAGTCGACCGATCGACCGCTGAAAGAGCGAGTCGACCATCGACCGGTTCCATTCTTAGTAAGCCTAAGGCGAGTCGACCACGACCAACAAAAAAAAAAATGTGTCGATCGACGATCAGAAATCTTCAGATCAGTAATCAATCGCCAGCATCGATCACAGCCTCTGGGATTACACCGGTGGGTGCACTAAGCGTGTTCCCCACCGGTCTCGTAAACACATTCGCTTCATTCGAGTGATGATCAATATTTACTTATGAAGTTTAAGACCGACCGCCAGCAATGACCTTAGCCTTGGGGATTACACCCGGCGGGTGCACTCAGCGTGCCCTCGCCACACGGAGTTTTTATCGACACACCCACCGGGTGATTGCTATTGCTATAAATTTCAGAAAGAAAAGTCTCGATAGCATATCCTAACAGTAATGTGGTGGTCGATCGACCAACATTGCTCGAAGGGCGAGCTGGCATCGTAAGCTGCTTGGCTAGCATCCCGAGCGATCTTCACCGCTCCATCATGATCCCTGCTTGACGGATCGCCTCCTTAGCAAGATCGCCTTGGTCCTCCGGACGTGGTGCGTGGTGAAGATCGAAGGTTGTCCAGACTCGACGAAGTGGGTCGAGCATCGGTCACCGCACCGCGAAGGTCACGGATGTCGAGTGCCGCCCTCCCTTCCGTCATGATGGTCTCGGTGCCGCTGTTCCTTGGGTTTCTCTGCCAGCGGTTGCCTTCCTGCTCCTCCTAGCCTTGGTGGCTCCTCATCCTCATCATCGCCATCGGAGAGTGATGATGTTATCGGTGGAGCTTCAAGAAAAAGTTGAGATTAGGAATCTTGAGTCGGTCGACCGAGAACAGGAATTAAGGATATAATACCAAGATTTGAAGTGGCAGCGTCCTCCATCTCATGGTCATCAACTTTAATCGAGGTTTCGTGGTCGCAAGATCTGAAACTCCAAAGAGTCAACGACCAATTCATATATCAATCGAGGCAAAATTTGTTTGAAGCAAGAAGACTTAAGCAATGTGTTTACCCCGAGATGGTAGGGATGGACACCTTCATTTTTGGCAAAGGCTTGGTCGCCCTCGGCGGAACTACCTTCGTTGCTTCGCGCCTTCTCGATCGGCACCGGAGAAGCGGTCCGAGGGCGTTTGGTCGACTGCGAGGCAGTCGCGACCCCCTTACCGCGTTCAGCCGAAGGGTCATGCACAAGCTTTGACCGCCTTTCCAAGCGCGATGGTGCGACTTCCTCCTCTTCATCCTCGTCGCCCTCGTCGTCCTCGTCATCATCATCATCGTAAAGTAAATGCGTCTCTGCGCCATCTGAATTCCACTCTTCTGGCTCTCACCTCCACCGCTTCCCTTCTTCGCCGGAACTGGGCGCGTTGGGCATTGAGTACAGCTCTGTGAGGGCTGGAGATATCAAAGCGAGTTCATCGACCAAATTACTGTAGCACACTCGACATACATACAATGTAAAATAGAGCAAGTATACCTTGTCCGAACATTGTTGCGGTCAAGCGGGAAATCCTCCGGGATCCGCGAGGGTTGTCCTTGTTTCCGTGATCAAGTCATCCATCTTTCCACAACAGCATCGCCGACGCCTCCGGTGGGACGCGAGTCTCGCCTTTCGCCGCAATACAACCACATACAGTGGCTCCGGAACTGAAGGGGCTGGATTCGCCTCCGAAGAAAAACCTCCAGAAGGTCCATGCCAGTCACACCGTCCCTAACCAGCTGCACCACTCGGTCCATCAGCATCTTCACTTCAGCTCTTTCTTCAGGAACAACCTTCAGGGAGGAGGGCTTGTTCACTCGACTCATGGAGAATTCTGGGAGACCGGTCGACTGCCCCGGCGTCGCCTCGTTCCGGCAATAAAACCAGGTCGACTGCCAACCCCTAACCGACTCAGGAAAATGCATAGCTGGGAAAGTGCTTTTGTTCCTCAACTGGACTCCTAAACCACCACACATCTGGACTACCTGGGTCTTCTCGTCACCAGGACTTGCTTTCTTCACAGTCTGAGAGCGACATGTGAAGATGTACTTGAACAAGCCCCAATGCGGTCGACATCCCAGGAAGTTTTCACACATAGATACAAACGCAGCAAGGTATGCAATGGAGTTTGGTGTGAAATGGTGAAGCTGAGCTCCAAAGAAATTCAGAAAACCTCGGAAGAATACACTCGGTGGCAACGAGAAACCTCGGTCGACATGGGTGGCCAAAAGCACACACTCACCCTCTTCTGGTTGAGGCTGCCACTCGCCAGAAGTCTTGCGGCGTAGGAGGAATCAAACCATCGTTATTATATCAAGGAGATCCTTCTCCTCGATCGTCGATCGATCCATCCCCTCGACCCAGCCTTTCGCAGCTTGGATCTCGACAAGGAACCGCCGCGACGGTGGATCTTCCTTCGCCTTCTCAGCCGCCGGCGCTTTCTCCGCCGCCGACGCCTTCTTCGACGCCCAAGATCGTCGTCTTCTCTTTGCCCATGGCGCGGCGAATGCGCAAGGAGAGATATGGCAAAAGAGCAGCAGCGGGGTGGAGAGCGGAGACGGAGAGAATGGGGAGAAAGAACAGATATCGTGCACGAGCCTCCGGAGTTACATTTATAGCATCTCTTCCGAGTGGATGACATGTGGACCCAAGCGATCTAATCATATCCCGGCGGCCGCGACGGCGCGACACGTGGCGGAGAAAGCGGCGCGAAAATCGAGGCGCCCGTTACGCCCCATCCAAGCGCCATGAGCTGTTCCGCTGCGCGTCCCCAAATTTCAGTACCGCGAGATCCGCAGCGACGGATCGGTCTGTCAGCGAGATTCTCTCGCGATTTGTTACTCGGTATAGCGAAATAGTCACTCGACTAAAGAACAAGAATGGATCAAGTCGATCAAGGAAGGTTTCTTGTTATCAACAAAGAAGATCTTGATCCGAGACGACACGCTGCTGTAATTCAAAAGCGATCGAAACAACTTCAACTCCTCCTTCACTCAAGCCTCAATCCATTCGGGGCTAATGATGGATTCATGTACCTAGGTAGGGTCATAGGCTCTGACCTAAACGCCCTACCCAAGGGTACTCGTAGAAGAGATCATCTTCCATCGACCAAAGAGGAATCCACTCGACGATCGAAGGACTCGACCATGGAAGACTCACTCGACCATGAAGACTCACTCGACCACCGTAAGGTCAAGACACTCCACCGCACAACGGTGTGTTATTGAATAGACTTAATGATAGTTAAGGCATTTTATGAGGGCGTTACAAGAACCCCCTAGCTTAATGTACTTTAATCCCTCCATTATGTGGGCTGGCTGGGGTCCTCAAGACTCTATATAAGCCACCCCCCTCCACGGTAGAAGGGTTCAGACTCTTGTAATACTCATACTCATAATCCACTCGACCGCCTCAGGGCTCCGAGACGTAGGGCTGTTACTTCTTCCGGGAAGGGCCTGAACTCGTACATCCTTTGTCTCCACAACTGCTCCATAGCTAGGACATCGCCTCTCCTTAACCTACCCCTACTTCTACTGTCAGACTTAGAACCACGACAAGGTCCCCAGCAATAGCACCGGACGCCTTTGATTGCAGGCTGGAGACCTTTCTCTGCAAAAGAAAGTTAATTCTTCTTCGCCACCCACATTTTCAGGGATGGCTTAGAAGCAATCAGTCTAAGTGCAGCATCTGAGAATTTTGGCTTTGGAGCCCTAGCAAATAGCCTTGCAGGAGATGAATGATACTCATATGAATAAGCAGAAAAGTTCTTAGTTCTATGAACATAGCGGTTTGAAGACACACGCTCATATTCATAAGTCTGAGTATGATTTCCCTGCAAAACATTGGCTTTAGGATGACTCGGATGAGTCCTGTATCTGTATGAAGCCTTTGGGCCATATGAAGCCATAGGTCCTGGGGTTTGTCTTCTTCCTTGGTGGTGTCATGACGACATTCACAGAAGATTCTCAATGCAATCGCTTAGGTACCTAGATCTTCTTCATAGGTGGTCCATTCCTGCAGATTAGTACCAATATACCGCAAACACTTCACCATTCTCGATTCTTGAACAGCTTATAGTTTGCATCAAAGGATTCATCACCGATAATAGGATTAGCACAGGTAAAGCCGGATAAGGTGGATGGATCCACCAAGGTTCCTTTGAAGCAACCCATGTGGTTTTGGGATACCGCCCGGCCAAAGAGGAGCCATCAACATTCATTTTCCTATCGAACCCAACACCCTCTTTCCTAGGGTTTGGTTCGAGAATCGCTTTTGAGGACATCGCACAGAGTCTGATGTCCTTTCAGACTTCTATACATCCCTGTTTCAAGCAATGTCTTCAACCTAGCATTTTCATCAGCAATAGTGGTGGTATCCTCCACAGAGGGGTTAGTTACCACATCAGAGGTGAAGACAATGAAACAGTAGCAATGTGGAACATTCAAAGAATGAGATGTAGCGTTATCACGCTCAATGCATTTTAGACATGGTGGTTCAAATCCATCCCGAAAGCGGACTGATCTGTTGAGCAAGTAATGAATCGCGCTCCTTCTGAAGATCTTCATAATCCACACTTATCTTTTCAAGATCTTGCTTTCTTTGAAGACATTCAGAAGAAAGCTTCTCGTGATCAGACAAGAGAGCATTATGTTGATCTTGAAGGGCGTCAAACTTGGAATGAAGTCTCTGAAGACTCTCAGCCAATGCTTTTGACTGATCCATTTCTTCACCCAACATATCATCGCTCTTACTAAGCATGTCTTGAACCCTTTCCAAGACTCTTTGTTGTTTAGTGGCAAGGGAAGCAAGCTTGACATAACTGGGGCCAAATTCATCACCTGACTCGTCATCACTAGTTTCAGAGAGGTAGCATTCAGTTACCTTATCACCCCTTGCCATGAGGCATGGTGAAGATGATGGCGATTCAGGTGCAAAGGTCATCTCCTTAAGAGACTCCTTGTAGTCCTCAAACCAAGGATCATGACAAGTACGGTGACCTTCATAGACCTCAGAAAGCCGGTCCCAGATTAACTTCGCGTGATTAAGGTGCATAACATTCTTGAACTGATTTCGGGACAGATGGGAGCAGATGACATCCTTCACCGTAAGGTTCAGTAGAGTGTACTTGCGAATGTCATCAGCCTCAGCCATCTTGCATAGATCAGTAAGGCCAATCTCAGTGACGGTCCACAGTTCGCTATCCATTGCCATGAGTCGCTTCTTCATCATGGCCTTCCATCGGGGATACTTATGACCGTCAAAGGTGGGGCAAGATATGTTCCTCAATCCTGCAGTCGACATAGCTAAAACTCCAGGTGGTTAAACTGAATCACATAGAACAAGGGAGTACCTGGCTCTGATACCAATTGAAAGTGCTAGTATCGACTAGAGGGGGGTGAATAGGCGATTTTTATGAAAGTCTTCAAAACATGGAAGTTCCAAAGACAAATAGTAGAAATGACCTAATTGATATGTAGCGGAAGATAAACTACAATAAGCAAACCATAGTCAAGTATGCAATGATGTGAAAGTACAGGACTAATAGCAGCTAAGTAGTAAGGATCAGGATGGAAGATAGTATGAAGCCAATCAACGATAGTAGTCAAGCAATGAAGTCAAACAAGTACGACAGATAGGCGATGACTTCACGAAGACAAACTCTAAGTAAAGGAAGGGCGAGGATAGAACCAGTCACTTGTTGAAGACACGGGATTTGTTGGACCAGTTCCAGTTGCTGTGACAACTGTATGTCTGGTTAGGGAGGCTGAGATTTAACTCACAAGACCGTGTCTTCACCTTATTCCCCTTGAGCTAAGGACACACAGTCCTCGCCCAATCACTCGTAAGTCTTCAAGGTAGACTTCAACCTTCACAGACTTCGCTCATTTGGCGATCCACAATGACTCTTGGATGCTCGAACGCGATGCCTAACCGTTTGGAGGATTCACAGTCCTCAAGTGTAATAAGTCTTCAGTCACATGCATGTAAAGACATTAGTGATGCCTAACACTCTTTGGCTCTGGGTGTTTGGGATTGGTCCTCGCAAGGATTTCTCTCTCTCTCAAAGGCTTTGAGGTGGGTTGCTCTCAAACGACAAAAGCCGTGCACTAACTCTGAGCAGCCACCAATTTATGGTGTAGGGGGTGGGCTATTTATAGCCACAAGGCAACCCGACCTGATATGTCCGAAATGACCCAGGTCACTAAGGAACCGACACGTGTTCCAACGGTCGATTTCAAACACACACGACAACTTTACTTGGGCTACAAGCAAAGTCGACTCATCCACTCTGGATAAGATTTGCTCTCATTGTCTTTGCTCAAGACATAGGATTTGGGTTGAGCATCACTTGACCATTCTCGACTTAGTTCACTTGGACCCCACTTAACAAAGACGGTGGATCCTATGACTCAACAAAGAAGAAAAGGAAACAGCGAAACAACACAGTCTTCGCGCTCCATAGTCTTCACTCAATGTCTTCTCATGTCATAGTCTTCAATATGAATATCTTCACAAACCACCATTGTCGTCAATGTCTTCATGCATTTTTAGGGGTCATCTCCGGTAAGTAGACCGAATCAATGAGGGACACTACCTGCATTATCCTGCAATTCTCACAAACGCATTAGTCCCTCAACCAAATTTGTCGTCAATACTCCAAAACCAACTAGGGGTGGCACTAGATGCACTTACAGCTCTGTAACTGCTCTCTGAGCTCGAGGCACTCTGGCAAATGCTTCTGTAGTTGTCCTGCCCTTCCTCTCATGCATGTCATCCTGTAGCTGCTCCACAACCGATCAATCTCGCCATTTTGACATCTAAATCATAGAATTTTTGTTCCATGATTCTTTCCAGGCTCTCCTGGTTTTGAGTTAGGGTGGCCAACCCTTTCTCAATCCTTAGAGTTGTTGCTATCAAGTAACCAAGCTGGTCCTGCTTGTTCTTCAAAAAGTACTCAGATGCCTCCTCTTGAGTTGGCATCTTGGCAGCCTTCTCTTTCTTTTCTTTCTCCTTCTTCTCTTGAGCTTGTACTAATGATGGTTCATTCTCATTCATCACAACTTGATTGTCCTCAAAGTCTGGATAGAGAACAAAGTGTTCCTTATCCAACAGATATTTTCCTGTGCCCATCTTTGAGTTAATCAACTCCTGAATTTGTGGGGCATATCCACAACTTCTCTTTTGGTCTCCTGCTGTCCTCTTGATAGTCTCAACCATGAGGCTCATGACCTTGAATTTCTGTGGCACATCAAATATGTGTAGCAAATTAATTGCATGCCCTCTGATCATGTTGTCGTCACCTGACTTGGGCAAAAGAGTGTGCCTTAGGATCTAGTTGATCATTGGCAGCCCTGACAGAAGAAAATGGACTAACCCAAACTTGAAAGTCTCAAGAGCTTTGTCTGGGATCTCCTTGTACATATGTGACATAGAATTGTGATCCATCTTTTTCTTGGCATAAACGTCCAAGTCATCTTCACTCTCCTTTGGGGCATTGATCATATTGGCCCATTCCTCAATAGTTGATTGGTATCTCATACCTTCAGACATCCAAACTATCCAGCCATCTGGATAGAAATGTACTGTGGAGTAGAATTGCATAATGAGCTCATCATTCCAGTTTGTGAGCTTCTGCCCAACAAAGTCTGCAACTCCACACGCACTGAAGCTGTCATACTCTCCAGGATAATGTTCTTCATTCTCCTTCATGTAGGTCCAGTCGACCCACCTCATATCACACACTATAGGCTTCTTTGTCCAACAAGATTGTCTCATAGAAATCCTGATGTTCCTTTGTGTGGAACCTGTAATCAACAGCAGTCCTTCTCCTGGTGGCATATGGATCTGACTTTCTCCATAGCCTCAACCCTGAGTCTCTCCTGATCTTCATGTTCTCAGCCACAGGATGAGCATCACTGTGGTCTAGAATCTTGGGTTTGAGCTTCCTCAGGACTTGTCCTTCATCATATTCCTCAGCAGCAACTTCATGCACTGGGGACTTGTTCTTCTCAGCAGCTGGTATACTCCTGGTATTCCTCTTAGGTGCATTCTTGGGCTTGGAGGCAGCTTTGGGTGCTTCTTTGGGCTTTAATGTTGCAGCCCCTGACTTTATAGCAACACCCATCAGCTTTTGTGCCTTGGGTGCTGGTGCAGCAACCTCTTCTTCCTCTTCTTCAGAGTCTCTCCTCATAGAGGGATTACCAAGAACTTTGGCAGTAGTGGTTTTGACTCTCTTTTTATTTTTGTCTTGACCAGCAGCTTCATCTTCTGACTCAATAGTAAACTTCAAGGTTTCTCCAGTGGCAACCTTCCTGGGTTTGGAAGTGGGAATCCTTCTTGCAGGTGCCTTCTTCTACACTACTGGCTTAGTGGCTGCAGCTGAACCATATTCTTTCTTGACCACCTTCTTCTTGGAAGTGGCCTCATCCTCTACTGCCACATAGTCTTCATCCTCAGATTCTGAGGTTTTCTTCCTTCTGGCTCTTGTGGCTGCTTTAGGCAAATTGCTAGGAGTGCTTCTGCTGCCATCATCTGAAGTGCTAGAGGGACTAGTGCCCTCACTCATGTGAATCTGCTTTTCTAACTTGTTCTGGCTGTCACTTTGGTCTGACATGCTGCAAACACTGACTGTTGACCCTGTGAATAGTTATAGATGAGATAGAGTGGATGAGCATCACAAAATTCAGAGATTTTTGCAAAAGAATAATTCAAAAACTTAGTTTAAGTTTTCCACAGAAAGCATTTCGGATCAACCGATTTTCAAACTCGGTGATACCGAAGCAGTTTTGGAACCTAAACTAGTGAACTCGGTCAGACCGAGTCACAGTTCGGTGGCACCGAGACTGCTAGGGTTTCACAAAGTTCTAAAATCGGTCACACCGATTAGCAAGTCTCGGTCAGACCAAGAGTTACTAGTGCAATGGCGTTAGCCGAATCGGTGGGACCGAGTTTTTCAACTCTGCGGGTCCGAGATGGTTTCGGCAGAAACCTAACCCTAAATTTTCAAATCGCATCTATTCTAAGGATTGTTTTGACTGGATAGAGGTGTTTCAATTGCGGCAAGAATCATAATGAACACAATGTGTTGAGAATCAGACGAGGATAGCACTGTGATCGAGTTCATACCCTAGTTCAGCGATGAACTCGCTACGGCGGCAATGGCGGAGATGAAATCCGTTGACGGCGGCGGAGACCAGCGACAGGAGGCGGCTGGCGATGAAGTCGACGATCCGGAGACCTAGAAGGCAGAGCGAGCTATGCGCAGGCGAAGAGGTTTGGAGAAAGTTTTCCAAATTTTTGCCCGCGTGAATATATAGCCCGACACTGTCGGTGTGACCGAGTGGAACGACTCGGTGGCACCGAGATGCATAACTGCTGATACATAAAGAACTCGGTGTGACCGAAGTTCAAATCGGTTGCACCGAGATTGAAAACCTAGATCGACTTAGTGATCTCGGTATGACCGAAATGGAAGAATCGGTCGGACGAAAAGCACAAAGAAGTTTTGGAAGTTTAAGTCTATGAGGAATCGGGACTCGAAAGTGCTCCTCACACGAGTGGTTCGAATCGACTTGATCAAATTTTGTGATGTAGCATGAATAGAGTTTGAGACGAGAAAAGCATAGATAGCTAGAGAAGGTTCTTAGGCATTCTTGTCCATCCACTTGGCAAAAGAAAAAGAAACCAATCAATCAACACGCAAAGCCAAGTGAAGAATCGGCATCGAAGTGCGAAGTCAAGGGCCAAATTCGATTCAGTTGGCAGCCGAATCAACCGAGATGAAGGCCACGCACACTCGCGAAAGGATGAAGCACCAAGACCGATCGGACTTTCAGTGTAATCGAACATGCCTTTCCCAGATCGCTGAATGCTATGAAAGTGACCGATGCAGAGGATCGATACCGATGACATTTGACCACCAAGGTGTTCCGCAGTATCACCGAGGTCAATGCTTCGTGGCATAAAGTCACGCCTGCAGGAGATGCTGCCCAATTAGAAGTCACGGACGCGAGGATCTTGGAAGCAGCTATCGGATTTCATCCAGAGGTCGAAGAAAGTCTTCACAGGTACTCGCATCCTCCATGATGAAAATGCAGTCCACATTGGATGACGTCGTAAGATGTCCATCAGCCATTCCGATTGAAGTCATTGAGACATACGTACAGTTCATCCGACCACACCTGCCAAGCCACATGATCTCGTTAGCAATAGTGTACCAGACTTCTCCAGAACGATTCCAACCCGACTGAGTACTATCGAAGTTCATGAAGCACCCGACGATGCAGCTCGACAGTTTCGCATCCAAGCATTCGCTTCGAACAAGATCGATCCAACGGAAAGCAACGGGATCCAGCAGGCCCGAAGAAACTGCGCTTAAGTGCGGGCCCTCACGACTGGCCTTACAGCAGCATTGCTACGACCGGAAGACACGAGGGGATGGCGCAAACATGTGTCGAGAACCATTGCATCAAGCGTCCTCAAGGAGTCATTGTTTTATCAGACACGCTCATTTGATCAGCTCGCAGCCAGCTTTTGCGAGTGAAAAGGACGCCTTAAAGGGTCAAGCCGTGTTATTTACCAATTGATCATCCAAGGTAGATACCCATTATCGAGTGGTATTTCCATGACAAGAAGAAGTTCTCACATTTCCGATGACTGTCCGACGCTTAATCTGTTGACTAATCGGAGCAATTCAGGGCGAATAGCTGATGCTCTTCACCTTCGATTACAATAATGGCAGGTTCTGCCATTGATTGTCGCGGGTCACAAGCCTCAGTCTTAATGGCCAGTCTCGATGCCTCGAAGCGCTGTCGATATAGGTTTATTGTGTCTGGACCGATGTAACTATCACGAAGCTCCGAGGTTAGGATGAGCATATCTCCAAGGCCTGCTTAATGGCAATTATTCACTAATGAAGCGTGTGAAATGTATGACCAGATGACAGGATGGGATGGCGCCATTACCAAGTTGACTGCAGGGGTAGTCGAGATCCTTGACAGTTCCGAATCCAGAAGGAGCAGAATGGTGCAGTGCGCTGAAATAGCTGTCAAGAGCCTTCGTGAAGTCCTATCCTACCAAGGTGTCCACAAGAACCATCATTATGCAAGTCCCTGTCGATGGTCCCAGGCTTGACTGGTCATACAGGACATTATTATGCCAAATTCGAAGGGTGAGGAGACTCCAATGAAACCGCCTCCCCCAACCTTTTAATGGGAAGAATGCCAAGAACGGAAAGTGCAAAAACATAACAGGTATCAACTCGTGTCGCCCTTTTTCCGGACCTTTCCGAAACATTAGGCAATTTAAAGAGCGGAACCCCGAGAAATGGGAGGAAAGTGGGTTAATCAATTTCCAAGCAAGCCCGCCTTGAAGAATTCCGCGTTGCCTTTCTTTGCAAGTGGGTTGCAAGTCGCCCGAACGGTTCCTAGTTACCAAGTTCCCAACCATTAAAACTTCGGGGTTGTTTGGCTGAGATAAGAAGTTTGACCGCCAATTAAAATTGGTCCTGAAGGGAGTTAAGGGTTCCGGATCAGGCCTATTCTCCTGGCCTTCACCTGGAATGGCTAACGGCCAATAACATTCAAGGCCGCCGGGCATCCCTGAGCGGGTTTCCGAATTGAATTACCCAAAGGCCGGTATGACCAAATTGGGGAGTGAACTTCCTTCCTTTCCGCACCGAAAGTTCGAGGACACTCCCCTTTGGTTTTTAAAACAGGGTTGAAAGCATTCCAAGTGCTTTTGGAACTTATAGAACTTCGGCCCAAAGGAGAGCCACTCAGGAGCCCAAAACCCAAGGTTTCCGGCCAACCAATGCTTCCCAAGTTAAATTGGGTCGAGCTCTCCGGTGACACGATTGTGGACCCCATGGAGCAATCCATTTGCTTTCCTGGAAGTCCCGAGAAAAGGCCTCCCTTGGGCAGTTCCAAAGTAAATCCTATAATGGAACCGAGCAAATCTCCCAATAAATCCCAAGGGAATTTTCCCCCTTAAGTAAAAGCTTTGGACCAGTGGTAAACCTCATGGGCTTTGGCCTTCCTAAGTAAGAATCCAAACCAACCCCGGGGTTACCAGGCAAAGGTTCCGCAAGTTAAAATCCTCACCAGGTCGCCTAAAACTGTGAGCCTCCAAGGGTTTAAACCCCTGTAAGCCGAAAACCCTGGGCCTTCCCAGTTGCCAAGTAAATCCCAGAGGAAGCAAACCCCGGAGGTGCGCCGGCGCCTTAAAAATAAACCCCTTAGTTTCCCAAATGAGAAAGTCACCAAGTGGAAACTCCAGGAGTCGCAAGAAAAATCACCGGAGCAACCCGTTGGCCTAAAAATCCACCGGTGATGGTTTCCACCCCTTCCCTGGACTTCGAGCATCAAGCCCGTGCCCTCACAAGGAACACCCGAAACCAAGGTTAAAAACCCGATGGAAGAAATCTCACGAGCCAGGAATTAACAAAAGGTCCCCCCCGGATGGAGAAACCACGAGAACCCCCTTACCCCGCTGCCAGATAAGAAATACCGAGTGAGGAAACCCCCTCTTCGCAGCCCGGCAAAAAAAGAAACCTACAAATGGGACAAACCCCCTTTTAAAGCGGGGGCAACCCCGGGCCCAGTGAAGCCCCCAAAGGGGGGCCCCTGGGGAAAAATTTACCAGGGAGGCCCCCCAGGCCTTAAGTAAAGAATCCCCCAGGGGGACCCTTCCCGGGGTTGCCCCCCCCTAAGTTCCCCCGAAAGGCCCTATGGGCTTAAAGGCCCCAATGCCCAAGTAAAAATTTTAAACCCCCAAAAGGGTGCCCCAGGAAATGGGAAAACCTCCTACCTTTCCCCTTGGGTACCCAGTAAAAGATTTTAAACCCCTGAAAGCCATTTTTAAAATAAAACCTCAAATTTGGGCACTTTTTAAGCCAAGGGTTTAAAATTTTCCCAAAAACCATCCAATTTTAAAAGTTTATTTTTCCCCCGTGGAAAAAGGAAAATCCCGGGGCCAGGCAAAACCCGGCCCCCCTTTCCCAAATTTGGTTAATTTCCGGGGTTTGCCACCCAACCCCTTTAATTTTACAAATCCCCAGGGGAAAGGCTCCTCTCCAATGCCTGGAGGTCGGTGGTTGATGTTTGTTCCTTATATTGGTAATGTGGGTGAGTTGATTTGTGTCTGATTTGTGCGTTTTCATCTTGATCTGTTTAGCGTTGGAGCCCTTGAAGCATTCGAGTGGAGCACATATAGGCATTCTCCCTCTCCCTTTTGTGGGTTTACCTATTCATCCGCTCAAGATCTATTCGATTAAATATGTTGATCTATTCATCCTCTCGGCTCAGGAAGCAACTCATTTTGGATGAGAACAATATATAATTTTGTGACTTGGTCAGATCTCAGGTTGTCCTTTCTGCTTCTATCTGATTGTGTATAGGTTGTTGGTTGTGTTTTGGGTCCTGATATGGTTTAGTTAAGGCCATATTTTTGGTTAATGCTAGATCTAATTGGAGGTTTAGTTCGGTTAAAAAGATGATGCCATGTGACATTCAGTATTTATGTCCATATTTCAGATCATATGCAAATAAACTATTTAAATGGACACTGCAGTTCACACTCTCTCCTTGATGTTAACTCTATTCTGTTGGATAAAAGTAACAGAGGCAGCATGTATGCTGCATTGAGTTACTTTTTTTATTTATAAAATGAATTATTTATGTTTTCTCCAGTAAGTTTTATGTTGGAAATATTGTGGAAAGAGTACATAAAAATGGGCCATGAATCAATAGGTATGCACACTCTGTGGTACAATAAAAACAATTCTTTTACGTCGAGACAAAATGGCTTAATTTACTTAGGTCAATTATTGGAATTGTTTTTCGTAGGGTACTAGGATTGGTGATTTTGAGTGGCTAATTTCGAGAGTGGTGTCGACAGCGAGAGGCGTCTATGATAATGGAGGCAGCGACCAGCACAAATATGCTCTAGCTTTGAGGTACAAATATGTTCTGAACTTACATTAGAGCTTCACGTATCATTATATCGTGAGTCGCCAAAAAAAACTGCATTGCAAAATTGTACGCTTTTCTTTCGACCGTATGACATCTTAATCCTTTTAGGTTGGCATCAAACTCTACGAGTGGATTTTTATTATTGTGTTGAGACATGCTTTGATTTCTATTAATTGGCCAATATTTGATGTCATATTTTCTTTAGATGCATCACCTACAGTTATCCTCTGATTTCTATTGATTGGCCAATATTTTTTCTGGAGTCATAATTCTGTTATAGCATTTCCTTGCCTTTTTTGCTTTGAAAAACACCGTTGATCATAAGCTGATTGCGGCAGCAGGGTTGGGAACTTTAAGCATACCTAGGATATTTATATTTTAGTTAGCAAATAGTTACGCCAATTTTGTGATATATCTATTATCTATTTCTTTCACCTTTGAATACTTTGAATATACTAGCCCATATTGTTCATTACGTTTTAAGGTTAACTTTTGTAGGAACACTGATTTGCAAGGTTAACTTTCTAGCAGTTTGGCGCGTTCCATTTTATGGAGATCTCTCTCGGAAACTTATTCTTCCTATCTTTGTTTTTAAAGGGTGTAGAAGTTAGAGAGAACTGATTATGTTAATTAGGATGCAACCCTTGAAAGCTATGGATATTCCTACAGGTAAACAAGTGAAATATTTGTTGTTGGTTACTCAGTTAGTGAAAATGTTCGAAAATACTCATAGAAGATGAGTAAGATCTGCAGTTCACACACCAAATATGTTATTTAGCATAAGCTCTTCGAATCTGCTAGATTCTGTTGCTTACTTAACTTTGTTATTAGGTTTGTAGATATTACGATTTTCACTTTGCGAACTGCATGCCCGTACTGTTTATGACGTGTGTTTTGGGAACTGCATGCCCGTATTGTTAACATCTCTAATCCAATTTTCAGATACACTGCTGGTATTGTTCCGCAATCTGTTTACACGTCAGGGAAGTCGGTTTTCTGCCGTCCTGCTGCTCATCTACACTAATTTTCCTCTAGGGATGTGGTTAGTGTTTGTTGCTGGATCCAAAAGTCATCGCCGCCTACTGGTGATCTTGAATCTTGACTGTCGGATTGCTGGAACTGGTGTGTTGTTGCTCATGGTTGTCTCATAGTCTTGGCTCTTAGTGGCTGGTCCTAGCTCAGGTGCTACTCTATTCTCATCGCCTCCTTCATGCCTTTCTATGCGCACGCTCAATCTTTTTTCCTTTGTATGATGATGTTTATCATAGGATGTTGTTGTTGGAACTGCTATTGTTGTTGCTACAGGTTGCTCATGATCTTAGTTACTTTTTTAGGTTGCCCTGATGGGTTCCATTTTTAGGTTGTTGTGTACCTATGGATAGTTCGTTGGTGCCTAGGTTCTATGGTTCATACCTACTATCTATAGGAAGGAGATATTTTATTAGATGAAGGTTCTTTTTTACTGGAATACCAAGGGAACCTAATGTGTTGGTTGCTCGTTACCATCTCTATGTTAGTATGTGTTTCCTTTCGTTAATTGCTTAATTTGTGCCTGATTGCTTGCTTCTTGCATTGAACATCGATGAGTGGCACTATGGCAGCAAGGAGTAGCAGCAGTAGGTCGGCTTTCGGCCCTCTGATCTTTAAGACATGTGCATCTAACTACACTGAACATTAGCAATGTTATTCCTAAAAAAATAGAGACGAAATCAACTATCATTTCCATTTCATATTTCCTTGCAAAAAAGGTTAATTTGATGGTTCAAGAACCGAATTGCCAAACAAACTCTCGAAGTAAACTAATGATATCCTAATGAAAGTACATACTTCCCACTGTTGCTGCAGATACTGGCACCTCAGCTTGATCCCTTGACTGAACAGCAAATGGTTGGCATCTGCAGCCTTGAGCAGTCATTGCAGCAGGCAGAAGAAGCTCTCACCCAGGGCCTGGAGCGGCTCCATTATGTCAGTGTATGCTAGACTATCGGTATTCGCTCATCTTAATCAAATTTGTAGATGAGCAATGAAGCTTTAACATGCATTTGGTGGTGACCAGTGTCCTGCGTTGCTCAACTATGACCATTTAATTTAATCTTATTTTTTGCTGGTTGACATTTGCATCAACAAGATTACATATGTCCCTCAGGTTCCATTGATTAAAATGTAGTGCAAAAGCTGATGGATGCTACAGCGTGTAATTCAGGGGCCTTGATGATTGAAGTTTTCTCTGTTGGAAATGCATATATGTAGTCTGCCCTGTGCCTAGCAGTGATGTAGCAAACGAGAGCAGTGATAAAAGAATATCAAGCACTTCAATAGTCATAATTAAGACATACATATTTAAGTACTCGAGCAGATGGAGTATCTCATTACCTTTGCAGATGTGATCTCAATGTTATTTCACTTCCCATCTTTTTATTGAGAGAGATGATATTTTACAGGTATAAGGATTCACTTCGATTGCAGTTCCCCTACCTGAAGTTCATCCATGGCTACTGGACTGGTTAGTGCA
>JAHHZJ010001311.1:0-55063 GCA_021437245.1 Aegilops speltoides
GAGGAAGCGTCGACTACTTCCTCGTTGTGATCGCTTCGCCGGGTCTCTGGAGTGCGTGAACAACACTCTCCCCTCTCGTTGCTATACATCACCATGATCTTGCGTGTGCGTGGGAAAATTTTTGAAATTACTCGTTCCCCACACACCCATGCCCCCATGCCACTAGCTAGCTTACATACTAAGCTACCTCACACTATAAAAAGGCACACATCCATCCATCCGGGAGGAGGGACTCCCACGCTTTTACAAAAGAAATAGCTAGCAAGATAGCTAGCTATCCATCCATCCACATGAGCACACATGCTCACGGCCATGAAACCATGGCCATACATAGCCACTAGAGCCGACCATCTGTGAGGCATATACGGATCAGGATGCACTTAGCGCTGATACGCAGAATCTGACTCGAGGAGCACTTTGTCTTGCCCGATGTACACCCCAGATAGATACACTCGGACATGCGGCGATAGGAGTATTATCTCTCGGAGAGCTCAGCTGGGTAAACCACCAGCGTGCTACTCGCATACCGCTCCCGGGCCTATCGGCCGCGAGTCTTGCCCCCACGAAGCCACCTTGTGGCATATGTAAATCTTACAACACCCCGTGGGAACACCCGACAATGTTCCTCCGTCTGGAGGGAGGCGTTCCGTATTTCCATTGGCCGTGATGACTCCCGAGGGCTGGCATCTTGAGCTTTAGGTATGCATAATCGGCACGCGTTGAGTTTTACAAGCGGTTCGTCCAGCGAGCATGATAGCGCTTCGGAAGGACTATATCGAAGATTAACTCTTTGCCGGAAATTATCAAGGGATCCGAAGACCACTTCGGTGTGACTGAGCACTGTCAGATTGGCTTCCACTCACGGGATGACACCTTTAAAGGTTGTCTTTGTAGGTTTAATCCTTGATGGGTCTATGCCCATTTTGCGCCTTTGTATCTGATAAAGCGGGTTCAGGCTGCTACCACGTCCATCGGGACTCTCGTGAGTGAAACCCATTGATGATTGGGTCTAAAACCAATGCGGCGAATCCGCCATGGCGTATGCTGGTCGGATGGTCTCTTCGATCGAAAGTGATCGGGCAAGAGGACCATGGGTTGAACTTTGGGGCGGTGGCTCCATCGCATAGGCGTCCCGTAGTCGGCGCTTCCTCTCCCTCTTGGGTATATGGGTCGCGTATATCATATTCACCATCCGTACTTGTGGGGAAAACCCTTGTCCTCTATTGTTCGGCGGGTCTCCTCGTCGTCGCTATTTAGCCCTTGTCAATGTTTTGGCAATTAACGCTTGCCTGCTGAACACCCAACAATCTCTATTGGTGTGGTTGGCTGGCTTTCGAGAGATGCCATGTATCGGCATAAGCGGTCGAGTATTCGGTCCAGTTGGAGCCCGGACCGGAGTGGTTCTTTTAAATGGCTTCTTCGTGACCTGGTTTAGAGCCTCGGAATCCGGCATTGGCTGCGTATCCTCCTTATCGTCGCCGTTAATGTCGACACTTTTGATCGTCGTGACCTGCGTTGTTGTCCTTAGTATCCGGACTGCGGAATTTTCACGGAGATTGTTGCTGCGAGCTAGCGCTGTCCTCTCCATAAGCGGGTCATTGCGATGTGAGGGCTGCCATGGATTTGGCTTTTCCTGCCCGGTGCGGGCTAGCCATTCATCCGGATGTTATGTTTGAAGGCTGCAAGGGCCTCTGCATCCGGACGATCGGCGATTTGGTTTTCTTTGTCAAGAACCGTGTCGGAATTATGCGGCGATTAAATCAGGCTGCTGAATGATGTGGCTTAGGTCATCGGTGATCGGTGAGTGCACATATGTGCCTTGGAAGTTATCAAGGAATCGGCCTCGGTCTTCCCAACACCCAATTGACTCTGCGGGCAATTTGTTAAGCCAATGCCGAGCTGGTCCTTTAAGCTTAGTGGTAGGTACTTGATGGCGTGGAGATCATCGCGGCGGGCCATATGGATGTGGAGAAGGTAGTCTTGATCCACACCGAGGGTCTATTATTGCCATCGTAAGATTGATGTTTCGGGTTTAAACCCTTGGGATCGATGATCCATTGCCGTTAGTGAATCATAGCGGGTGTCTGGCGCCCTGTATTGGCGATATCGCGGCGCGGCTTGAAGCGTTGCATGCTGTGTTCGGCCCGGCGGTTATTGTATCGAAACGGCGGCGGTATTAAGTCGTGGGGTCGTTAGGCGCCCATGTGATCCATAGATGGATCTGGATTGCCTTGCTTTGTCCTCAATATGTCTCGCAAGTCCGGTAGCGTTCCCTCTTGGCCGTACTTTTGGAAGCGATGCGAGTGCGATCTTGGCTGGGAGCCTAGATGCCTCTCATCACGACCACGGGGTGGTCGGTGAGCCCATGTCGTCGCTGGTGATGAAGGTATGTATGCTTCCTCCTCTAATCGGGAAGCAGCTTGCGTCTTAGGTAACTTTTGGAGGGCGTTCGAGTTTATACTCTTAGTCTGGAGGACCTCGGTCCATCGATCGGCCAGCAGGTCTGATCAGCGAAGCTGCTGCTGCTTTTTCTTTAGGCTGTTTGCTATGGCGATAAGCCTGCGGCAAGCGCTCTTGTTGACAGGATCCTCGAGGTGCAGCGAATTCGTCATCGTTGAGAGCTTGCCGTCTTCGGATGGAGCATATAGTTATCATCCTCAACCCCTTAAATAATGCGCCCTCTCGTGGGGGCTTGTACTGCATCCTCTGCGCTGAGTCTTCTTGGAGGGATTGTCTTGGCGCTCTCTGGTGTTATTGTCTCTGTGCGGAATCTCCATTCTTCTTTGTGGCGGGATTTAAGCGGCGCCGGCTGGCAATGGCGTTTGGGCTGCTTCTTTTAAAGTGCGCCTCCGCTGCTTCTTCGCCATCCCTTCTTTTGGGGTATCCACCATGCATCGTCATATGGCGAGGTGGCCTTCGATGCCACATGGCGCTGGTTCTGTTGTCTCCGGCATAAATCGTCCATAGCGTCGATGTCTTGAATCGTAGTCTAGCATGTCGGTTAAATCCTCGGCAGTGGCTACAAAGTGGGTGGTGGGTGGGCTCTGAATTTCTTCGTCGTTCGTACTCCAACCATCACGGCCATAGTCGGCCGGGACTCTCCGATAACGAGATGCTTTAATGAGTTTAGGATATCGCCGGCGGTGTTGGAATATGTCGGCGGTGAATTCCATAACGGCGCTTAATCCGGACCGATTGGTAGGCGTGGGAGGTTGGTCGGCGAGGTCGGCACCTCGAATCACGAGAGTCTCGCGAGGACAAGGTCGGTGTTCGGCTCCATCGCCGTGGAGGTTGAAGCCCGGTGGCGTCTATCCACCGACCCTTGATCTGAAGCGATCGGCTCGGGCTAATGGCGGCGGATCTGAGTCGCGACCACCAAGGCCTTGTCTGGCGGCGAGCTAGATCGTGCCCATCGTCATAGTCGCGGCAGCTTGGCTGTGGCTCGAGTCCGTCGAAGATCAAGTCTCCATGATCATCGGCCGTGAAGTTTAAGCTTCAAATCTGACTGGCGGCCGAGGCGTAGCTTCGATCTGCTCGGATGGCCAAGTGAATTGGCCTGATGCAAAACCGCCGCGAATAGGAAGATCTGTCAGGGAGAAAAGTCTCACCACTGGACAGCGTTGCTTTGATTGAAGATGCCATCAAGCCTATCGGTGGCGACATAGAGGAACTCTCAATGAAAGCACCAATGTCGATTGTCAAAACCGGCGGATCTCGGGTAGGGGGTCGAGCTGTGCGTCTAGGCGGATGGTAACAAGAGACAAGGGACACGATGTTTTTACCCGAGTTGGGCACTCTCGATGGAGGTAAAACCCTCGTCTGCTTGATTAATATTGATGATATGGGTAGTACAAGTAGATCTACCACGAGATCAAGGAGGCTAAACCCTAGAAGCTAGCCTATGGTATGATTGTTGAGATGTATATTAGTCCTCGTACTAAAGCCCTCCGGTTTATATAGACACGGAGAGGCGAGGAGTTACAGAGTCGGTTACAATGGTAGGAGATCTACATATCCGTATTGCCAAGCTTGCCTTCCGCCAAGGAAAGTACCATCCAGGACCACGAGCGAGTCTTCAATCTTCTATCTTAAGTGATGCAGGGAGTCCGGCGGATATTGATAGTCGGCTATCCGGACACCCCTAGTCGAGGACTCCCTCAGCCGGGGGTTTCTGAGCGTCGAAGCTTGGGCCAAAAAAATCGGAAGCGGATCGTCTCCGTCGTATCTATAATTTTGATTGTTCCATGCCAATATTATTCAACTTTCATATACTTTTGGCAACTTTTATACTATTTTTGGGACTAACATATTGATCCGATTGCCAGTGCGATTCTGTTTGTTGCATGTTTTATGTTTCCTTGAAACCCAATATTAAGGAATACAAATGGGATAAAACAGATGGAGAATTATTTTGGAATATTTGGGATTTTCGAAGAAGAATCAGCAAGCTTTGCCCGAGGTGGCCAGAGAGATAGGCGCCCAGGCGCACCTCGCACTCTCTGGGCCATGTCGTGATTCTAGAGTCTGACGGTAGAGTGGGGGTAGGTATGGAGAGGCAATGTCTTAGCTATGGAGGTTGTAAACACAAGCGATGTCTGAGTTCGAGGCCTTCTCGGAGAGTAAAAGCCCTCGTCTCGGGCCTGAGGCGGTCGAGTGGATTATGTGTATATGAGTTCTGAGGGTGCGAACCCATACACTGTGGAGGGTGGCTTATATAAAGTGCGCCCGGGACCCTGCCCGTACGTAATGAAGGGTTTAAGGTACATTAAGTGCAGGCGTTCTTGTAGCGCCCACATAAAATCTTAACTACCATAAAGTCTACTTAATTACAGACCGTTGCGATCTGAGTGCAGCTTGGCCTTCTGGTGGTCGAGTGAGTCTTCATGGTCGAGTCCTTCAAGCCAGTCGAGCGGGTTCCTCGTAGGTCGACTGGAAGGTGATCTCTTCTAAGGGTGTCCTTGGGTAGGGCACTTAGATCAGATCTATGACCCTACCCTAGGTACATGAATCCATCATTAGCCCCCGAATGGATTGAGGTTTGAGTGAGGAAGGAGTTGATGTAGTTTTCGATTGACTTTTGCATACTGGTCATGCGTTGTTTTGGACTAAGAATCTTTCTGTTGATAATGAGCAACTTTTCTTTAGTCGACTCGATCCATTCTTTTCTTTCGTCGAGTGACCTTTTGGACTTTGCCGATTTCCGAGCGACGGATCGTAGGAAATCCCTTGTCTGACAAACCAATCTGCCGTTTCGCGGATTCTGCGGGATATGAAATTTGGGGAAGCGCGCGAAGTGGGGCGGACCGCAGCGCTCGGATGGGATAGGGCATAGACGCCTCGATCCCCGTGCCGCTTTTTCGCCGCGTATCGGCGTCTCGCGCAACTGTTCGGGATATGATTAGATCGACCGGGCCCACTGTCATCCACTCGGAAGGATCTTATCTCGTCGCGGCGGTTTTTGAAACAGTGCCTCGGCATTCTCTCTGCTCTCCTCGTCTCCGCCCAGCGCCGCTCTCGCCCCCGCATAACTTCTCCTCGCGCATCTCGCTGGCAGCCATGGTCAAGGAAGGCGTCGGCTGGAATCTTGTGAAAGAAGCGTCGGCTGACGAGAGAAAGCGAAGGGAGATCCACCGATCGGCGGGTCTTCGTCTAGATCTCGTCGCGAAAAGGCTGGGTCGAGGAGATTGGATCGATCGACCATCACGGAGGCGGATCTCCTCGACATAGCCAACGGCAGGCTGATCCCCCAGACGCCAAGGCTTCACGGGAAAAAGTGGCAGCCCGGTAGGAAGAGGGTAGTCGTGCTTCGGCCACCATAGGCGGCGGATTTTCTTTGCCACCGGCGTTTTCTTCCGTGGTTTCTTGAACTTCTTTGGGCCTTAACTCCACCACTTCACCCAATTCTATCGCCTATCTTGCAGCGTTTGTGTCTATGTGTGAGAATTTTACGGGTTGTCGACTGCATTGGGGCTTGTTCAAGCACATATTCATATGTAAGCTCTCATACCGTGAAGAAAGCGAGCCCGAGCGATGAAAAAAACCAAGTTGTCCAAATGTGTGGGCACAGGGATCTAGGTGAGAACAAAGCACCTTCCAGCCATAGCGTTTCCCGAGTCGGTCGAAGCTGGCTGTCGACCTGGTTCTCTGCGGAATGAGCCGACACGGGGCGGTCGGTGGACTCCCTCAATTCACCATGGACCGAGTGAACAATCCTCCTCTCTGAAGGTGATTCCGGAGGAGAAAGCCGGCGATGAAGATGCTGATGGAAGTAGCGTAGTTGAGTTGGTCGAGATGGATAATGGCATGGACCTTTTGGAGGTTTTCTTAGGCGGCGTATCCAGCCTCTTCAATTCGGAGCCATTGCATGTGGTTGTACTGCGGGCTGAAGATGAAACTTCGGATCCACCGGAAGCGTCGGCGATGCCACGGTGGAAGGTGGATGGCTGCGATCCTTTGGGAACAAGGATAATCCCCGTGGATCCAGAAGCATTCCTCCACTCGACCATCACAGCGTTCCAGACAAGGTATGTTTGCTCCACCTTCCACTGTATTCTTGTCATATTTATTTCTGTTTTCTCCACAAATCGGTCGATTGATATTTGTCTTGATGTCTATCAGGCCCTCACCGAGCTGTACTCGATGCCCAATGGAGCCTGAGCTCCGTGAAGAGGAAAAAGCGGCGAGGCGAGAGCCAGGAGGAGTGGGACTCGGATGTCGCTGAGGATGATGATGATGATGACGACGATGAGGAGGACGAAGAAGAGGAGGAGGAGGAGGTTGTTCCACTGCGCTCGGAAAAGCGGTCGAAACTTGTCCATGACCTACTGTTGAGCGTGGCAAGGGGTTCTGTTGTCATGTGATCGACCAAGCATCCCTCGGACCACTTCTCCGTTGTTGAAAAAGCGCGAAGCAATCCAAGGTGGCCCCGTCAAAGCCGACCAAGCTCCTACCAAAATGAAGGTGTCCATCCCCACCATATCAGGAGTAAACCTGCTGTTTAAGTCTTCTTGTTTTGTGCAAACTTTATCTCTGGTTGACATTTGAGTTAGCCGGTGATTCTTTGGGCTGCGGTCTTGCTACTTACGAGACCTCGGGCAAGGCTGGCGACCATGAGATGGAGGACGTAGCAACCTCAAACCCTGGTAGTATACTCTTAATTCTGTTTTTATTCGACTGACTCGTGATCTCTAATTCTGATTCTTTTCTGTAGCTCCATCCAATGTCGTTATCACTCTTCCGATGATGATGAAGATGAGGAACCTTTGAAGCACAGGAGGAGGAAGCGTCTGCCCGGCAGGGTGGCCCAGGATGTGGCGGTGCGAGACTCAGTGTCGGCGGAGGAGAACACCACTTGACACACCGTGTCTTTGGCAGTGCCGTTGGCGAGTGCTCATCACTGCTTTGTCGAGTGCCGCACAACCTTCTCTCTTCACGGCGCACCACGTCCCGGAGGACCAAGCAGTGCTGCTAAGGAAGCGTCATGGCGGGGATCATGATGGAGCGGTGAAGACCATCGGGATCGAGCCAGGCGACTTACGATGCGATTCGCCCTTCAAAGCAATGTTTAGGTCGATCAGTCGCTTTGTTACTGTTAGGATATGCTATCAAAAAGCTTTTCTTTTGGAATCCTAGCAATCACCCTTTGGGTATGTCGATTGAAACTCCGTGTTAGCGAAGAACGCGAAGTGCACCCGCTGGGTGTAATCCCCAAGGCTAAGGTCATTGCTGGCGATCGACGCCCAAACTTATAAGTTCGATCTTTCCGTCATTCGACTATGGCGAATGAATTTCTCAAACCGGTGGGGACGCGCTGAGTGCACCCAGGTGTAATCCCAAGGCGTGAATGCATTGCTTGCGAGTTGATTACGATCTGAAAATATGTCTTGAGCATTTTTTTTGGGGTTGATTGGTGGTCTGTCTTTAATAGAACTAGTGGGGCACGCTGGTGCACCTTGCTTGAGTGTAATCCCGAGACTACGGTCGAATGTTTGTATTCGGCTGTAGTCTTAAAGCATATGATTTTCTCTTATCCCTTTCGAGTGAATTATCTTTGATATTTTGTCGATTGGTTCTTGCAGAAATCACTGTGACCTTGCGGCTCGTTATCTTGAGCTGGAGCACAAGCACATTCAGCTCGAGCTGGATCTGAAAGCTGGTTCGGAGAATCGGCGAAGCGAAGGAGGAGACCAAAGGTATGTTTGGTGAGACCTTGGCGACTCCTTTTTCCCTTCATTTGTTTCAAATCTGACCTTGCTGAAACTTGCGGGCAAGGTGAAGGAGGCCAGAAGAAAAAAAGACCTTGAGCTAGCTGAGAAGACCAAGCTTCTGGCGAAGTTAACCGGTCACCAAGCTCGAAGAAGAAAATACTAATATGAAAGCTGCTCTTGGGATTGCCAACAAGGAAGTCGGTCATTGGCCGACAAAGCTACTGACCGACAAAAGTCAGCGAGTTAGTAGGAAGAAAAAATGATCTGGAGGTCTTTCTGAGTGGTCTTGCCAAGAAGTTGTTCCTTATGCTTGAAGGTAACCCTTTACACTCGACAATCATTTTCAGCTGTGATCTTTCCATTCGACCATTGCCTTGACTCGGTGTTTGTCCTTGTAGAATTTTGTCAAAACTTTGAAGAAGAGACTAGCGGCTGGAACCAAACCTTGACCCGTCAATTCTCGAATTGAGCGATGAAGTTGCCATGAATGTTTTCATTGGAGTCCGTGTTGCAGCTGTCGTGGACTATCTTGCAAAGGCTGAAGGTCACCACATCTCGCATCGACTCAACGCTACGGCCCGGGAGACACTCCGAGCGACCTCGAGTCGGCGATGGCTCGCTGAACCACGGTCCACTGGTCGAGTCGAGTGGAAAAAAAAGTCCTCGGCTCGGTGCGGTGCAGATGTTGCTCTGTGTCTGGCTCGAGTCCACTCCAAAGATGCGCGAGAAGACAAGCTGGCAGCTCTCCGGGTGGCCACCACCAAGAAACACGACTTCAGGTCCTTCATGGAAACCTTCATTGCTGCTGCCACTCGGATCGCATATTGTATTGATCTTGATGAATTCGTTGCACCTTCCAGCCCTCCACAGGAGGGATAAAAAACTTCTTTTAAGTTTGGCACTTTAAATTTGCCTCGGTATGCCGAGTGGAGTTGTAACCGATAAACCTTAACAGGCTTAGCGCCTGAGCACTTTCGGTTCCTTTAGGTATCGATCTGAACTTGGATTTGATGTTTGAATATGATTGCTTTTGGCTCGAAATGTCTTTTGCGGGTTCAAAACAAAGCGCTCCTCTTGATCGACTTATTCCTTAATCCACTTAGGCGGTTGGGCTGCAGCTAAGCCCCAGTGAGAGGTTTGCTCTTCACTCGGTAGGATTTTTATATCTTAGAGAACCTTTGCTGCAGCTAAGCCCCGAGAGAGAGGTTTGCTCTTCACTCGGTAGGATTTTCATAACTTAGGCGAGCCACTGGGCTGCAGCTAAGCCTCCAGTGAGAGGTTTGCTCTTCACTCGGTAGGATTTTTATATCTTAGGCGAGCCACAGGCTGCGGCTAAGCCTCCAGTGAGAGGTTTGCTCTTCACTCGGTAGGATTTTCATATCTTAGGCGAGCTTGGGCTGCAGCTAAGCCCCAGTGAGAGGTTTGCTCTTCACTCGGTAGGATTTTTATATCTTAGGCGAGCACCGACTCTGTTAAGCCCCAGTGAGGTTTGCTCTTCACTCGGTAGGATTTTCACGTTGTACTTGTGGTGAAGCTTTCGGAGGTGGGTCATGATCGACCTGCACCTTGTCCTCCTTCTGGCGCACATTGTACTTATGGCGTAGCTTTCGAGAGGAGAGGTCACTGGATCGACCTGCACCTCATCTTCCTTTCGGCGTCACGTTGTATTTGTGGCGTAGCTGAGAGGAGAATCGCATGATCGACCTGTATCTCAAATCCTCCTTGCGGCCTTTGTTGTACTATAAGCGTGCTTTCGAGGAGGAGGTCGCGATCGACCTGCACCTCGTCCTCCTTCGATAAATCGTTGTATTTGTGGAGCTCGAGAGGAGAGTCGCGATCGACATGTACCTCGTCCTCCTTCGGCGCACATTGTACTTATGGCGTAGCTCGGAGGAGAGGTCACGGTCGACCTGCACCTCGTCCTCCTTTCGAGCATACGTTGTATTTGTGGCGTAGCTCGAGAGGAGAGGTCATGATCGACCTGTACCTTGTCCTCCTTGCGAGCACACATTGTACTTAGGCGAGTGTTAAACTGCAGCTAAGCCCCCGAGTGGAAGTCGGCTTACCACTCGGTGGATTTATAACTTAGCGAGTACTTGGACTGCAGCTAAGCCCAGTGGAAGTCGGCTTACCGATCGGTGGGATTTTTATAACTTAGTGAGTACTTGGACTGCAGCTAAGCCCCAGTGGAAGTCGGCTTACCACTCGGTAGGATTTTTATAACTTAAGTAGCAGATTGCGGCTAAGCCTCCAAGTGGAGTCGGCTCAACACTCGGTGAGGATTTAATCTTAAGTGAAAGCGGATTAGCAGCTAAGCCTCGAGTGGGAGTCGGCTCACCACTCGATGAGATTTTACAAACTTAGGCAAAAGCGGATTCGCGGCTAAGTCACCTTGAGGAAAATTTTATTGGACAAATAAAAGTGACAAAAATTATGGAGGAATTATGACACTATTATTTTGAAATCCATGAACTACAGAAGTACTTTATTACAACTCATCCGAGTGATAAACTTAAGTGTAAAATGGGCGGAGTAGTTCCGCGTTCCAAGCTCGAGGCTCGTCGATATTATGTTCGACGTTGTAAAGACGGTATGCCCCGTTGTGGAGAACTTTGGTGACGATAAAGGGTCCTTCCCAAGAAGGAGCAAGCTTGTGTTGTTTCTTCTGATCCACTCGGAGAACTAAATCTCCTTCCTAGAAGGCTCGACCCCTCACATTTCTGGCGTGGAAACGACGCAAGTCTTGTTGGTAGATGGTCGATCAGATCAGAGCCATCTCCCTTTCTTCCTCTAAAAGGTCGACTGCGTCCTGCGGCGCTTGTTCAACTTACGCCGTTGTAGAGTTCAACTCGAGGAGCATTGTCGAGAAGATCACTCGGCAAGACTGCCTCAGCTCCGTGAACCAAGAAGAATGGAGTTCTTCGATCGACCGATTAGGTGTGGTCGCGGTCCCCAAAGCACCGAAGGAAGTTAAGTCGACCCATGCTCCGGCCGCATGCTTGAGATCATGCATCGATCGGGTTTCAATCCTTTGAGATCGGGCCATTGGCTCGATGCCTTGTCCATTCATTGCGGATGGGCGTGAAGCGTGGTCGACTCGTGTGCCTTGAGAGTTGCGAAATCCTGAATTCTTCGAATCAAAGTTCGACCCATTATCTATAATGATCTTTGTGCGGGACTCCATATCTGAATATCGGTTCCTGATGAAGCTCACAGCGATACCGGCGTCAAGGTTCTTGATTGGCTTGCTTTGAATCCACTTGGTGAACTTGTCGACTGCCCGCGAGTACATGCGTGAAACCACTTGACCTGTTCTCAAGGGACCGACCATGTCCAACCCCCATCTGCGAAAGGCGGAAGAGTGGAATGGTCTTGGTGTAGTGAGCTTGTGTGACATATTTGAGTAGAACTGACATCCTTCGCACTTGTCCACTATTTCCTTTGCCATCTCATTACGCCTTTGGCGGTAAAATCCGACTCGGTATGCTTTGGCCACGATGGTCGATAGGGCGCATGATGACCACAGGTCCCAGTGGATATCATTGAGAATGATTCGACCTTCCTCGGCGTTATGCACTTTTGACCAACTCGATCGCGCTCTCTCTATACAAGCTGTCCTTTGATAGCGGTAAAGGCCTTGGATCGACCAGACGATCTGTCGAGCCTCTTCCTCATCTTCTGGGAGCTCTTTTCTCGGGATATCTGCGATATAGGGAATTGTCGATCGGGTGTGACTACCAAGATCTCCATGACCAAATCGACCCTTGCTGGGACTTCAACCTCGATCGGATCTGTGGCACTCTTGGGCTGTGGAGCTTCTTGATGAAAGGATCTTCTTTGGTGTGGAGTATGTATATGCTCCAAGAACACACCACTCGGAATGGCTTCTCTCTTGGAACCTATCTTTGCGGATCATCTTTGCTGATTTTTCGATCGGGGTATGTGATGGAGCTCTAACCCTCAAACTTCTTTTCGGCTTCCTCACTGCATTGCAATATCCGGTCATGGCTGGGCTTCTCACGTCCTCCTTCATCACTTGGTTGACCACTAAATCTGAATCGCCATAGACCATCGGCGACGGATGCGAGTGAGATGGCCATGCGCCAATCCGTATAAGAGGGCCTCATACTCTGCCTCATTGTTGGAGGAATCAAAGTGAATCTGGAGCACATATCTGAGCTTATCTCCCTGCAGAAACCAGGACAACCCGACACGGAACCATTCAACATCTTAGAGCCATCAAAGAACATGGTCCAATGCTCTGAGTGAACTTCGATCATTCTTCTTTGTTCAATCCACTCGGCGAGAAATCTGCTATTGCACAGGACTTAATGGCTTTCTTTGCCTCAAACTTGATATCAAGGGAAGAACTTCAATTGCCCATTTGCCACTCGACCCAGTTGCATCTCATTGTGCAAAATCTACGAGAGTGGGCGTCGTGGCATTTGTGATGGTATGATCGGAGAAATAATGAGCAACCTTCTTCGTGGTCATGTATATTCCATACACAAGCCGATAATGAGGATATCTCTGCTTGGATGGAGTCAAGACTTTAGACAAATAATACCTTTGGGCGCTGAACTTTGAAGGCTTTTCCTTCTTCTTCCGCTCGACCATAAGCCTTTCTCTTGTGACTTGTCCTGTGGCTGCGATATAAAGCAAGAGGCTCTTTGCTGATTGGGCAGCGAGCACGGCTGGGTGGAGAGCGAGCTTTTAGCTCGACAAGCGCTGCATCGACCAGAGTCCACTCGAACTTATGCGCCTTCTTCATCGATCGGTAAAGAGGCAATGCCTTTTCACCGAGTCATGAGATGAATCGACTTAATGCGGCCAAGCATCCGATAAGCTTACGGACGCCGTGCACTTTCGCCGCAGGCGTTTCATTGAGAGAATAGTGCCGATCTTCTGCGGATTAGCATCAATCCCTCGCTCGGAAGCGAAAACCGAGTAACTTTCCACGGGAACTCGAATGTGCACTTTGATGGATTGAGCTTGATATCATATCTTACGAGGTTGGCAAATATTTGGCGAGGTCGTGGCAGGTCGGAACCTTTTCGTGACTTGGCGATGATATCATCCATATCGCTTCTACATTCCGTGATTTGAGTGGCGAGACTTACGAATCATTACGCATAAATGTAGCTCGGCATTTTTAAGGCGAATGTCATGTTGATATAGCGAAGCACCGAATGGAGTGATGGAAGCTGTTTTTATCTCGTCGGGTCCATCTGAGCCGGATCGATGATACCGGAATAGGCGTCTAGAAAAGACAATCTCGCATCCAGCGATCGAGTCAACAATTTGATCTATCGAGGAGGAAAATGATCTTTCGGGCAGGCCTGATTGATGTGCTTGAAATCAATGCACATTGGGACGATTGTCCTTCTTAGGAACCATGGCGACATTAGCGAGCCACTCGGTGGTATATCTCTCGGATAAATCCTGCATGACAGTCGAGCCACTTCTTCACCAATAGCCTTTCTCTTACGGGCGGACCGTCGAAGATGCTCTCTAACTGGCTTTGCTGATGAGTCGACTCTAAGACGATGCTCAGCCAGTCCCTTGGGAACACCTAGCATGTCAGCTGGCTTCCATGCAAAAATGTCCTAGTTCTCACGGAGGAACTGGATGAGCGCTTCTTCCTATTTCGGGTCGAGTGTTGTGGAGATGTGGGTCGGGGCTGCATTGGGGTCGGTCGGGTGAATGTGGACATGCTTTATCTCACCGTCGTGAAATCAGATTAATGGCGGGTTTCTTGAATCATGACAAATCACTCGGATCTGCGCTTTGCTTATACTCTTCAAACTTGACCGCTGTCACACAGGAATCAGCAATCTTGAGCCCTTACGAAAGCACTCTTTTGCCTTTTTCGATCACGGTGACGGTGATCACTCCTTTGGGGCGGGCATCTTCAGTTTGAGGTACCGTAACATGGTGAGCCATGAACCGTGCATAAGCTGGTCTCCCAAAATGGCGTGATGCGCACTCACGAAAATCCACAACCTCAAGCGTCAACTTTTCCTTGCGAAAATGTTTTGAATCACCAAACACCACGTCGAGCTATTTGTCGGTGATTTCGGCTTTCTTTCGGGTATAACTCCATGAAAGCTCATATTCTTGGTGCTCGGTCGGGACATCGGAATGCCCATTCCTTTCAGTGTGTCTGCATACAACAAGTTCAGCCCATCAGCACCTTTGTCAGTCGAGTGCCTTCGACAATTGGATTCGACCACCAAAGCTTCCCTCCGGGGGTGGCAATATGAGTCGGGTGATCAGATTGGTGAAAGTGATGGGTGTTTGGGACCATCTCGAGATAACTTGGTTTCTTTGGGGCAACCATGTTCACCTCACGATTAATGACTTTCGATCGACTCTTGCTTTCCACATCTGCGAAGACCATCAAAGTGGAGTTGACATGCGGATATCCTTCCTCCTTTGTCCTCCTTGTCTTGACCTTGTCGACTCCTTTTCCTTGTCCTTAGACTATTTTCCTTGGCTAGCTTTGGATCGAAGTCGACATTGGCGAGTGGTATGCTTTGGGTAAATGATATTGCCCTCTTCATCTTTCTTCGTGTGGATGTGACACGGCATATCCATCACGTCGTTCCCTTCTTTATCCTTCACCTTCTTAGGGTTCGAGGATCCTTTTGGTTTCCTTTAAACTTTCCACGAGTCACGGCCACAGCCTCTCCGGAGCTGCTGGTTCAGCCTTCATACATTTCCGGTGGTGTTTCCCTTCTCCGTGACTCGGCTTGTACTTGCAGCTTGAATCGGTCTTCTTCTTCGCCGTTAGGCGTGCTTAGTAACAATCTCCATCATCCGACTCGGGGTCATGTCTCGGTTCGACCAAATTTCAAACTCAATTCTCTGTTCTTGGCGCCATCCTTGAAGCGCGAGACTGCTGATGATCGAGACACATTCTCCACGGTATGGTGCAAAGTGATCCATCTCTGAATATACTCACTGAGAGTCTCATTGGTCTTACGCACACAGACTTGCAGCTCCGTCAATCCGGCTGGTAAACGCAAGTTCCTTCAAGCGTTTTGTGAACACTCGGGGCAGATCTTCCCAAGTGTAAATCTTTCTTTGGGTGGTGGCAGTTCAACCACGCTCTGGCGAGAACCTTCCAGCGTGAGGGCAAATGCTTCATGGCCACCTCGTCATTCCACGACCAATCTGAACCGCCACTCGGTAGTCCTCAAGCCAAGTTTGGGGCTTAGACTCACGAGTGAACTTCGACTCCGTTGCCAACTTTGAAATTGGGGGATTCTGCAGCTCTGATAGCCCTCTTTGAAACATTCTAGACCAGAAACATGCACTCATTGCTTGTGGGCGCATCTCTGTCGGGCCCGCCCGATGGGCTCTGTTCGGTCGACCAAGCCTTGCGATAATGGATCGCGCGTGAAGCCTGGTTCCACTGGGTCATTGGAGCTCTTCGCCCTGCTTGGTGGCCTTTGTCATCTTCTGCCGAGGCGTAAGACCCACCCCTCGGAGGAAGTGGGCACTCGGCGCCTATCATCTCGGTCGTGTCGGTCTCCATCTTGGTCTCGCCGATTCTCACGCCCTTCTCGCGCGGGAGGCGATCGGGGCTAATGAGCCGACTAAACCGTATTCGCGGCGATGGATCGGTTGTGAATTACATTCTTGTGACTGCGACACGGCTGAATTCTGGTCCCTGCTGCGGAGCAAATCCACGATCTGCATCAAGCCTCTGCCGACTTCCGGTGAGAGGGCTGGATGGACTACTGCTATCTGATCGCGGTGCTAAATTCTGGATTGGGTTCGATATACGAGTCGGCGGGAAGAGTTGGCGTCGATTGGCGTCGGGAACTTCGTTGCAGCGTCGTCGAGTGCTCGTGAAGATTCTCCAAGCGGCGCGTTAAAGCCCAGCCAAGCGTGCCTCCTCAAAGCGCCAAGCCGCGGGGTTTCTCTGCGATGGGAGTATCACGGGGCATCCATGTTCTGCGGCGAAGTTCCTCTCTTTGCGGAGAGAGTGGCTCGGGCTGGTACTCTTCGTGGTCGCGTCGGGAGTCGTCTCGCCGCCTGCCCCGCCTTCATGGGAAGCCGGGGGACTGCGAGGTCCATTGACCATCGAGTTTCCGCCGCGGATCACTGCTATCTCGCATTCGGATCACGATCTCTGAACCGGTCGGCGGATCGAGCAGGCCGTAGAGATTCGTCGAGCTCGATTACGCAACTTGGGTGGTGGCGTCGGCGAGCCACGCGTGTCTCACCACCGCTGAAGCCTCGACCGACCGAGGCGCTTCTTGTTGGCGGGAAGGCGGGAAGTGATCGATAGGGAGTCGACCGTCTGAGGTCGACGGTTGTCATGATGAAACGCCCGCGGACACATGCGCATAAAAAGCGTCGCACATGTGCAGAGGCGCATCAGCGTCAGTGGAGCCTCCACAGGAGCGGCGGATGGTCGGCGGCGAAGGTGAGAGCGCGAGACAGATCTCGCGACCCTTGACCAAAACTCTAGCAGTCATCATGATGAATATACTCGGAAGAATGCAACTTCTCCAAAAATTCACTAAAACACCGGCCCCAAGGTGGGCGCCAGCTATCATGGTTCTAAGTCGGCGGTAGAGTGGGGAGTAGGTATGGAGAGCAAGGTCTTAGCTATGGAGGTTGTAAACACAAGCGATGTACAAGTTAGAGGCCCTTCTGGGAGAAGTAAAGCCCTACGTCTCGGAACCAGGCGGTCGAGTGGATTATGTGTATATGAGTTTACGAGTGCGAACCCTTACGCCCGTGGAGGGTGGCTTATATAGAAATGCATGGGACCCCTGCCAACCCACGTAATGAAGGGTTTAAGGTACATAGTTGTTGGGTAGCGTAGTAATTTCAAAAAATTTCCTCTGGCGTCGCAAGATCATGGTGATGCATATCAGCAACGAGGGAGAGTGTTGTCTCGTACCCTCGTCATGGTGATGATAAGCGAGCGTTGACAAAGCGGAAGCGTTATGACAACGCGGTTGATGTAGTCGTCGTCTTCACGATCCGACCGATCCAAGCACGAGCGTCACGGCACCTCCGAGTTCACTGCGTTCAGCTCGATGGCGTCCCTCGAACTCCGATCCGGTAGAGTGTTGAGGAGAGTTCCGTCGGCCTGACGGCGTGGTGGCGATCTTGATGTTCTCTGGCGCGAGGGCTTCGCCTAAGCTACCGCTGACGATATGACCGAGGTGGAATATGGTGGAAGGGGCACCGCTGCGGCTAAGAGCGATCCGTAGATCAACTTGTGTGTCTATGGGGTGCCCCCTTTGTATATATAAGGAGGGAGGAGGAGGAGGCCGGCCTAGGGGAGGCGCGCCATAGGGGAGTCCTACTCCCACGGGAGTAGGATTCCCCTTTCCTAATCAACTAGGGATCCTTCCATGTAGTAGGAGTAGGAGGAAGGAAGGGAAGAGAGAAGGAGAAGGAAGGGGGCGGCCCTCCCCAAGTCGGACTAGGGCAGGGGAGAGTGTGCCTCCCCTAGGCAGCCCTCTCCCTTTCCCTTGAGGCCCAATAAGGCCCAATACGAATTCCGTAACTCTCCGGTACTCGAAAAATACCGAATCACTCGGAACCTTTCCGAACTCGAATATAGTCGTCCAATATATCGATCTTTACGTCTCGACCATTTGAGACTCCTCGTCATGTCCCGATCTCATCCGGGACTCGAACTCCTTGGTACATCAAAACTCATAAACTCATAATATAAGCATCGCCGAAACCTTAAGCGTGCGGACCCTACGGGTTCGAGAACTATGTAGACATGACCTAGAACTATTCTCGGTCAATAACCAATAAGCGGGACCTGGATGCCCATATTGGCTCCTACATATTCTCTGAAGATCTTTATCGGTCAAACCGCATAACAACATCGTTGTTCCTTTGTCATCGGTATGTTACTTGCGAGATTCGATCGTCGGTATCAATACCTAGTTCAATCTCGTCACCGGCAAGTCTCTTTACTCGATTACGTAATGCATCATCCGTAACCAACTCATTGGTTACATTGCTTGCAAGGCTTATAATGATGTGCATTACGAGAGGACCAGAGATACCTCTCCAGAGCAATCGGAGTGACAAAACCTAATCTCGAAATCGCCAACTCAACATGTACCTTCGGAGACACTGTAGTACTCCTTTATAATCACCCGATTCGTTGTGGCGTTTGGTAGTACCAAAGTGTTCCTCCGGTAGCAGGAGTTGCATAATCTCATAATTCGAGGAACATGTATAAGTCATGAAGAAAGCAATAGCAACATACTAAGCGATCAAGTGCTAAGCTAACGGAATGGGTCAAGTCAATCACATCATTCTCCTAATGATGTGATCCGTTAATCAAATGACAACTCTTTTGTCCATGGCTAGGGAACATAACCATCTCGATAAGCGAGCTAGTCAAGTAGAGGCATACTAGTGACACTATGTTTGTCTATGTATTCACACATGTATTATGTTTCCGGTTAATACAATTCTAGCATGAATAATAAACATTTATCATGAAATAAGGAAATAAATAATAACTTTATTATTGCCTCTAGGGCATATTTCCTTGAGTCTCCCACTTGCACTAGAGTCAATAATCTAGTTCACATCGCCATGTGATTTAACACCAATATTCATATCGTATATGATTAACACCCATAGTTCACATCATCATGTGACCAACATCCAAAGGGTTTACTAGAGTCAATAATCTAGTTCACATCGCTATGTGATTAACACCCAAAGAGTACTAAGGTGTGATCATGTTTTGCTCGTGAGAGAAGCTTAGTCAGCAGATTGCATCACATTGAGCCGTATGTATTTTACAAATATTCTATGTCTACAATGCTCTTGCGGAGCTACTCTAGCTAATTGCTCCACTTTCAATATGTATCCAGTTGAGACTTAGAGTCATCGGATCGGTGTAAAAGTTTGCTTGATGTAACTTTTACAACAAACTCTTTTATCACCTCCATAATCGAGAAACATCTCCTTAGTCCTTACTAAGGATATTCTTGACCAATGTCGATGATCTACTCCTAGATCACTATTGTACTCCTTGCCAAATTGAGCAAGGTATACAATAGGTGCGGTACATAGCATACTTTATAGAACCTATGGTGAGGCATAGGGAATGACTTTCATTCTCTTTCTATTTTACGCTTGTGGTCGGGATTTGAGTCTTACTCAATTTCATACCTTTGCAACACGAGGCAAGAACTCTTTCTTTGATTGTTCCATTTTGAACTATTTCAAAATCTTGCCAAGGTATGTACTCATTGAAAATCTTATCAAGCGTCTTGATCTATCTCAATAGATCTTGATGCTCAATATGTAAGTAGCTTTTCTTGAGGTCTTTTCTTTTAAAGAACTCCTTTAAAACACTCCTTTATGCTTTGCGAAAAATTCTACATCATTTCGATCAACAATATGTCACTCACATATACTAATCGGAAAGGCTGTAGTGCTCCCACTCACTTTATTGTAAATCTGAGGCTTCATCGTAAGTCCATATAAAACTATATGCTTTGATCAACTTATCAAGCGTATATTCCAACTCGAGATGCTTGCACAGTCCATAGATGGATCATTGGAGCTTGCACATTTTGTTAGCACCTTTAGGATTGACAAAACCTTACGGTTGCATCATATACAACTCTTCTTTAATAAATCCATTAAGGAATGCAGTTTTGACATCCATTTGCGATTTCATAAAATGTGGCAATTGCTAACATGATTGAGACAGACTTAAGCATCGTCTGGTGAGAAAATCTCATCGTATTCAACCCCTTGAACTTGTTGAAAACCTTTTGCAACAAGTCGAGCTTAGTGGATAGTAACACTACTATCAGTGTCCGTCTTCCTCTTGAAGATCCATTTATTTAACATGGCTTGCTGATCATCGAGCAAGTCAATCAAAGTCCATACTTTGTTTTCATACATGGATCATATCTCAGATTTTATGGCCTCAAGCCATTTTGCGGAATCTGGGCTCATCATCGCTTCCTCATAGTTCGTAGGTTTATCATGGTCTAGTAACATGACTTTCAGAACAGGATTACCGTACCACCTCTGGTGCGGACCGTACTCTGGAAGACCTACGAGGTTCTGTAGTAACTTGATCGAAGTTTCATGATCATCATCATTAGCTTCCTCACTAATTGGTGTAGGAATCACTTTGGAACTGATTTACGTGATGAACTATTTTCAATTCGGGAGAAGGTACAAATACCTTATCAAGCTCTACTTTCCTCCCACTCACTTCTTTGAGAGAAACTCCTTCTCTAGAAAGGATCCATTTTAACAACGAATAACTTGCCTTCGGATCTGTGATAGAAGGTGTACCCAACAATTTCCTTTGGGTATTCTATGAAGGCGCACTTCTCGATTTGGGTTCGAGCTTATCAAGTTGAAAAACCTTTTTCATATAAGCATCGCAACTCCAAACTTTAAGAAACAACAACTTAGGTTTCTTGCTAAACCATAGTTCATACGGTGTCGTCTCAGCAGTTTAGATGGTGCCCTATTTTAAGCGTGAATGCAGCTGTCTCTAATGCATAACCCCAAAAGCGATAGTGGTAAACTCGATAAGAGACATCATAGATCGCACCATATCAAATAAAGTCTTGATCACGATGTTCGGACACACCATAACGATGTGGTGTTCGGTGGCGTGAGCTGTGAAACTATTCCACATTGTTTTAATTGAAGACCAAACTCGTAACTCAAATATTTGTCTCTGTGATCAGATCGCGAAACTTTATTTTCTTGTTACGATGATTTTCCACTTCACTCTGAAATTCTTTGAACCTTTCAACTATTTAGGACTTATGTTTCATCAAGTAGATATACCCATATCTGCTCAAATCATCTTGTGAAGGTCGAGAAAATAATGATACTTGCCACGAGCCTTCATACTCATTGGTGCGCATACATCGGTATGTATTATTTCCAATAAGTCGGTAGTTCGTTCCATTGTTCGAAGAAGCGGAGTTTTAGTCATCTTGCCCAAAAGGCACGGTTCGCAAGCATCAAATGATTCATAACCAAGTGATTCGAAAATCCATCTTTATGGAGTTTCTTCATCGCTTTACACCGATATGACCCAAATGGCGATTGCCACAAATAAGTTGCACTATCATTATTAACTTTGCATCTTTTGGCCTCAATATTATGAATATGTGTATCACTACGATCGAGATCCAACAAACCATTTTCGTTGGTGTGTATGACCATAGAAGGTTTTATTCATGTAAGCAGAACAACAATTGTTCTCTAACAAATGAATAACCGTATTGCAATAAACATGATCAAATCATATTCATGCTCAGCATAAACACCAAATAACATTTATTTAGGTTCAACACTAATCCGAAAGTATAGGGAGTGTGCGATGATGATCATATCAATCTTGGAACTACTTCCAACACTCATCGTCACTTTCCTTCAACTAGTCTCTGTTTATACGTAACTCCTGTTTGAGTTACTAATCTTAGCAACCGAACAAGTATCAAATACTCGGGGCTACTATAAACACTAGTAAAGCACACATCAATAACCTGTATATCAAATATACCCTTGTTCACTTTGCCATCCTTCTTATCCACCAAATATTTAGGGCATTTCGCTTCGGTGACCATTTTCTTTGAAGTGTAAGCACTTAGTTTCAGGCTTTGGTCCAGCTTGGGCTTCTTCACTTGAGTGACAACTTGCTTGTCTTTCACTTGAAGTTCCCTTTCTTTCCCTTTGCCCTTTTCTTGAAACTAGTGGTCTTGTCAATCATCAACACTTGATGCTCTTTCTTGATTTCTACCTTCGTCGATTTCAACATCACGAAGAGCTCGGGAATCGTTTTCGTCATCCCTTGCATACTATAGTTCATCACAAAGTTCTATTAACTTGGTGATGGTGACTAGAAGAATTCATCAATCACTATCTTATCGGAAGATTAACTCCCACTTGATTCAAGCGATTGTAGTACCAGACAATCTGAGCACATGCTCACTAGTTGAGCAATTCTCCTCCATCTTTTAGCTATAGAACTTGTTGGAGACTTCATATCTCTCAACTCGGGTATTTTCTTGAAATATTAACTTCAATTCTGGAACATCTCATATGGTCCATGCGTTCAAAACATCTTTGAAGTCGATTCTAAGCCATAAAGCATGGTGCACAAAACTATCAAGTAGTCATCATATTGAGCTAATAGCGTTCATAACGTGCGCATACGCTCTGCAATAGGTCATCACCTAGCGGTGCATTAAGGACATAATTCTTACGTGCAGCAATGAGGATAAACCTCAGATCACGGATCCAATCCGTATCATTGCTACTAACATCTTTCAACATAATTTTCTCTAGGAACATATCAAAATAAACATATGAAAGCAACAACGCGAGCTATTGATCTACAACATAATTTGCAAAATACTACCGGGACTAAGTTCATGATAAATTTAAGTTCAATTAATCATATTACTTAAGAACTCCCACTTAGGCAGACATCTCTCTAGTCATCTAGGTGATCACGTGATCCAAATCAACTAAACCATGTCCGATCATCACGTGAGATGGAGTAGTTTCAATGGTGAACATCACTATGTTGATCATATCTACTATATGATTCACGCTCGACCTTTCGGTCTCCGTGTTCGAGGCCATATCTGTATATGCTAGGCTCGTCAAGTATAACTGAGTATTCAGCGTGTGCAACTGTTTTGCACCGTTGTATTTGAGCGTAGAGCCTATCACACCGATCATCACGTGGTGTCTCGGCACGAAGAACTTTCATAGCGGTGCATACTCGGGAGAACACTTCTTGATAATTAGTGAGAGATCATCTTAAAATGCTACCGTCAATCAAAACATAATAAGATGTATAAAGGATAAACATCATATGCAATCAAAATATGTGACATGATATGGCCATGATCATCTTGTGCCTTTGATCTCCATCTCCAAAATCTTGTCATGATCTTATATCGTCACCGGCGCGACACCATGATCTTCATCATCTTGATCTATATCAATGTGTCGTCACATGGTCGTCTCGCCAACTATTGCTCTTGCAACTATTGCTATCGCATAGCGATAAAGTAAAGCAATTATTTGGCACTTGCATCTTTATGCAACAAAGAGACAACCATAGGGCTTACGCCGATTGCCGATAACTTCAACAAAACATGATCATCTCATACAATAAAATATAGCATCACGTCTTGACCATATCACATCACAACATGCCTGCAAAAACAAGTTAGGCGTCCTCTACTTTGTTGTTGCAAATTTTACGTGGCTGCTACGGGCTTAGCAAGAACCGTTCTTACCTCGCATCAAAACCACAGCGATAGTTTGTCAAATAGACTCCGTTTTAACCTTCACAAGGACGGGCGTAGCACTCAGTTCAACTAAAGTTGGAGAAAGCAGACACCGCTAGTCACACTGTGTGCAAAGCGGCGGTAAAACCAGTCTCGCGTAAGCGTCTGGCGTAATGTCGGTCGGGCGCTTCATCCAACAATACCGCTGAACCAAAGTATGACATCTTTGGTAGGCGGTATGACTTATATCATCCACAACTCACTTGTGTTCTACTCGTGCATATAACATCAGCGCATAAAACCTAGGCTCGGATGCCCTTTGTTGGGGAGCGTAGTAATTTCAAAAATTTCCTCGCACGCGCAAGATCATGGTGATGATATAGCAGCGAGGGAGAGTGTTGTCTCGTACCCTCGTGGGCCGAAGCGAAGCGTTAGCACAGCGGTTGATGTAGTCGTCGTCTTCACGATCCGACCGATCCAAGCACCGAGCGTCACGGCACCTCCGAGTTCTTGACAGCGTTCAGCTCGATGGCGTCCCTCGAACTCCGATCCAGTAGAGTGTTGAGGAGAGTTCCGTCAACCTGACGGCGTGGTGGCGATCTTGATGTTCTCTGGCGCGGGGCCGCCTAAGCACCGCGACGATATGACCGAGGTGGAATATGGTGGAAGGGGCACCGCTGCACGGCTAAGAGCGATCCGTAGATCAACTTGTGTGTCCATGGGGTGCCCCCTACCCTGTATATAAAGGAGGGAGGGAGGAGGAGGGCGGCCCAAGGAGGAGGCGCCATAGGGGAGTCCTACTCCCGGGAGTAGGATTCCCCTTTCCTAGTCAACTAGGATCCTTCCATGTATTAGGAGTAGGAGACTAGGAAGGAAGGGAGAGGAGAAGGAAGGAAGGGGCGGCCCCTCCCCAATTCGGACTAGGGCCATGGGGAGCCTGCCCTCCACCCTTCTCCCTTTTCCTTCCGTAGGGCCCAATAAGGCCCAATACTTCTCCCGGCGAATTCCGTAACTCTCCGGTACTCGAAAAATACCGAATCACTCGGAACCTTTCCGAACTCGAATATAGTCGTCCAATATATCGATCTTTCGTCTCGACCATTTGAGACTCCTCGTCATGTCCCGATCTCATCCGGGACTCGAATTCCTTGGTACATCAAAACTCATAAACTCATAATATAAGCATCGCCGAAACCTTAAGCGTGCGGACCCTACGGGTTCGAGAACTATGTAGACATGACCTAGAACTATTCTCGGTCAATAACCAATAGCGGGACCTGGATGCCCATATTGGCTCCTACATATTCTCGAAGATCTTTATCGGTCAAACCGCATAACAACATCGTTGTTCCTTTGTCATCGGTATGTTACTTGCGAGATTCGATCGTCGGTATCAATACCTAGTTCAATCTCGTCACCGGCAAGTCTCTTTACTCGTTCTATAATGCATCATCCGTAACCAACTCATTGGTTACATTGCTTGCAAGGCTTATAATGATGTGCATTACCGAGAGGGCCGAAGATACCTCTCCGACAATCGGAGTGACAAAACCTAATCTCGAAATCGCCAACTCAACATGTACCTTCGGAGACACTGTAGTACTCCTTTATAATCACCCGATTCGTTGTGGCGTTTGGTAGTACCCAAAGTGTTCCTCCGATTAGCAGGAGTTGCATAATCTCATAGTTCTGAGGAACATGTATAAGTCATGAAGAAAGCAATAGCAACATACTAAGCGATCAAGTGCTAAGCTAACGGAATGGGTCAAGTCAATCACATCATTCTCCTAATGATGTGATCCGTTAATCAAATGACAACTCTTTTGTCCATGGCTAGGAAACATAACCATCTCGATAAGCGAGCTAGTCAAGTAGAGGCATACTAGTGACACTATGTTTGTCTATGTATTCACACATGTATTATGTTTCCGGTTAATACAATTCTAGCATGAATAATAAACATTTATCATGAAATAAGGAAATAAATAATAACTTTATTATTGCCTCTAGGGCATATTTCCTTCACCAACAGCTCCGCCATCTTCACCAACATCTCCATCACCTTCCCCATATATATCCAGCGGTCCACTCTCCGCAACCCGCTGTACCCTCTAATTGAACATGGTGCTTTATTCTTCATATTATTTTCCAATGATGTGTTGCCATCCTATGATATCTGAGTAGATTTTCGTTGTCCTACCGGTGATTGATAAATTGCTATGATTGGTTTGAGTTGAGTGTTTTATTATTGGTGCTATCCTATTGTGCCCTCCGTGTCGCGCAAGCGTGAGGGATCCCCGCTGTAGGGTTTGCAATATGTTCATGATTTGCTTATGGTGGGGTGAGTGATAGAAGCACAGACCCGAGTAAGTAGGTTGTTTGCGTATGGGATAAAGGGGACTTGATGCTTTAATGCTATGGTTGGGTTTTACCTTAATGATCTTTAGTAGTTGCGGATGCTTGCTAAAGTTCCAATCATAAGTGCATATGATCCAAGAAGAGAAAGTATGTTAGCTTATGCCTCTCCCTCAAATAGAATTGCAATAGTGATTATTGGTCTAGTAAAGTAGTCAATTGCTTAGGGACAATTTCACAACTCCTACCACCACTTTTCCACACTCGTTATATTTATTTTATTGCATCTTTATCTAAACAGCCCCTAGTTTATATTTACGTGTTCTTTATTAGCTTGCAAACCTATCACACCTACAAAGTACTTCTAGTTTCATACTTGTTTTAGGTAAAGCGAACGTCAAGCGTGCATAGAGTAAATGTCGATTGGCCGATAGGACTTGAGAGAGTATTTGTTCTACCTTTAGATCCTCGTTGGATTCGACACTCTGACTTATCGAAAGAGGCTACAACTATCTCGTATACTTGCGGGTCATCAGGACCTTTTTCTGGCGCCGTTGCCGGGGAGTCATAGCGTGGGGTGAATATTCTCGTGTGTGCTTGTTTGCTTTATCACTAAGTAATTTTTATTTGCCGTTCTAAATTGTTCTCTATCTTTAGTTATGGATATGGAACACGAAATACCAAAAAAATTAGGAGTACTTGCTACTCATGGAGATGGGGAACCTCCTAAAACCCTCGATGCTCATTATGTTCGAGATATTATGTACTACTTTGATAATCCTGAGAAACCCCCATTAAATTTTGTTATGCGCGACACGTTGGATCAACGTGAATACTTTAGGGATTATCGCTTGACACAAAAAGGGAAACTATTATTGGATCAAATTAATATGTTGCGTTGGTATGCCCGGGATCTATGCTTGAGATATGATATTACTTGTTGCTCTAGGATGAAGGCTCCACACCTTCCCTTTTCATGCAAATTTATTGATAATGAAACCTTAGTTTCTTATGCTAATGGTATATATGATTACTATGATGTTGAACAAATTGAACAATTTGTTGCTTTTAAGTCTGCTTATGAAATTGAATCTTTGTTTGAAAAGTATGAAGCTTTTGATGATGATGTTTATAGGCCTGAAAATCTTGCTATACTTAGATATTGCTATGAAAATTATGAATAAAATTACAATATTAATGCATTTATTGAGAAAGTCTCCGCTGTCAAGAAGAGACTAATATTTTGCAGGAAGCTATGGAAGAAGAAATTGATGAAACTATGAGCTCATTGGATGAAAAAGATGATGAGGAAGCGAAGAACAAAAGGAGGAAAGGCGGATTGATCACCGTGCCCACCTTCTAATGAGAGTAACTCTTCAACTCATACATTGTTTAATTCCCCTTCGTGCTTACCGAAGGATGATTGCTATGATCCCGTTGATTCTCTTGAAATATCCCTTTTTGATGATGCTTGCTATTCTTGTGGCCAAGATGCCAATATGAATTATGCTTATGGCGATGAACTTGCTATAGTTACTTATGTTAAACATGAAATTGTTGCTATTGCACCCACGCATGATAGTCCTATTATCTTTTTGAATTCTACAAACTACAGTGAGTGCAATTTTGGTTGGCATGGGTGTCTTACATGGACTAGCATCAGACATGCCAAACTTCTCTAGAATATCCTTGAGGTATTTTGCTTGGGACAAGAAGATTCCTTCTTGAAATTGTTGAATTTGAAATCCGAGGAAGAACTTCAAATCCGCATTGAGTGACATTTCAAAATTCTTGGTCATGGAAGCCGCAAACTTCTTGCACAAATGAATGTTAGGAGAACCAAAAATGATGTCATCTACATAGATTTGGCATAAGATCAAATCACCCTTGTCCCTCTTAGTAAAAATAGTGGGATCGATCACCCCTCTCACAAAAGCATCATCGAGTAAAAACTTCTTAAGATGATCACACCAAGCATGAGGTGCTTGTTTGAGGCCATACAAGGCCTTGTGAAGTTTATACACATAGTCTTTGTGATCGGGATCAACGAACCCAGGTGGTTGTGATACATATACTTCTTGTAGAGGACCATTAAGGAAAGCACTCTTCACATCCATTTGATGTAAAGTAAAGCCATTGAAAGCAGCATAAGCAAGTAAGATGCGAATGGATTCAAGACGGGCAACGGGACCAAAGGTCTCACCAAAGTCCAAACCTTCAACTTGTGAGTACCCTTGTGCCACTAACCTTGCCTTATTACGGATGATTACACCATTCTCATCTTGCTTGTTCTTGAAAATCCACTTTGTTTCAATGACGTTGTGCTCGGTAGTAGGCCTCTTAACTAATGACCACACTTGGTTGCGTTCAAAACTGTTCAACTCTTCTTGCATTGCAATGAGCCAATCATTGTCCATTAGTGCCTCTTGTACCTTGAGAGGCTCAACACTAGACACAAACGAGAAGTGAGCACAAAAGTTTGTCAAGTGTTTACGAGTGACTCTACCTTCCGATATGCCGGTGAGAATTTTGTCAACATCAACACGACCGGCCACTCGAGGCATGATGGAGGTTAAGGTTTCGCGAGGTTCAACTTCATGTCCATCATCCACATCCTCAAAATAAGGATCATTGATGTGTGGTGGAAGGTATTTTTCTTCATCTTCCACTTGATGAGGTTTATTGTCAATGATTACACATTCTTGTTCTTGCCCTTGGTGATGATCTTGTTCTTGATGTTCATCATGAAGAGGAACTTGATCATCATCTTGTACTTGGTCTACACATATTGGTTGAACACTAGGAGCTTGAGGTGGTATGGGTGTTGAAGTAGTTTGATAATGCGTGAAGCTTCCATCTTCTTCTTCATCATCATGAGGTTCTCGTTCCATTGGAAGATGTGCACCAACACCCATGGTCAAGATATCTTGAGAAGAATCTTCTTCACCTACATCACTTAGATCAACTTGCTCCCCGTGGGAGCCATTAAATTCATCAAACACCACGTCACGAGTTTCTACAAAAACATCCATTGGATTTGTTGTAGACTCTATAGGCATGAGAGTTTGATCCATAGCCAACATTATGCCCTCAATGGTTTTGGATTGAAATTTTCCTAACCGTTCTGTTTTGTTGAGAATGAAACATTTGCACCCAAATACCCGAAAGTACTTGACATTTGGCTTGTTCCCAGTTAGAAGCTCATATGGAGTCTTTTCCAATATAGTGCGGAGAAAGAGCCGGTTTGATGCATGGCATGCAGTGTTGACAACCTCGGCCCAAAAACTATGTGGCGACTTGTATTCATCCAACATGGATCTTGCCATTTCCACAAGTGTGTGATTCTTCCTCTCTGCTACACCATTTTGTTGGGGAGTGTATGGAGATGAATATTTATGCTCAATCCCTTCATCACTAAGAAATTCTTCCAAGGTGTAGTTCTTGAACTCAGAGCCATTATCACTTCTTATTGCCAAGATTTCTTAGTCAAACTTGCATTGTGCTTGCTTGGCAAAATCAATGAAGGTGATCTTCGTCTCGATCCTTGGACTTGAGGAAGAAGACCCATGTGTATCTTGAGTAATCATCAACAATAACAAGTCCATACTTTTCCCACCGGACTATCCCATGAAGGAGGCCCAAAAGATCCACATGAAGGAGCTCCAAAGGCCTTGAAGTAGACACAATATTGTTGGGTGGGTGCTTTGATTGGTGTTGCTTCCAGCTATGCATTCACTACACACGATCTTTCTCAAAAGAAACATTTGTTGGTCCAACGATGTGATTACCTTTAAAGAGATCTTGAAGATTTCTCATGCCAAGATGGGCTAGCGGCGATGCCATAGCCACCCCTTATCGGCCTTGGCCATTAGACAAGTTGCATGGAATGTGCACTCTTCGAGAAATCAACCGTGTAAAGGTTGCCATCCAACTCTCCAACAAAGGCCACTTGAGTATCTCTCTTAAAGACTTTCACATCCGTTAGTCAAAAGTGTATCATAACCAATGAAGCCAATTGGCGAATGTCGGTGTCAAACCGGCGGATCTCGGGTAGGGGTCCCGAACTATGCGTCTAGGCGGATGGTAACGAGGAGACAAGGGACACGATGTTTTTACCCGAGTTGGGCCCTCTCGATGGAGTAATACCCTACTCTGCTTGATTAATATTGATGATATGGGTAGTACAAGAGTAGATCTACCACGAGATCAAGGAGGCTAAACCCTAGAAGCTAGCCTATGGTATGATTGTTGTTAGTCCTCGGACTAAAACCCTTCGGTTTATATAGACACGAATAGGGTTAGGGTTACACAGAGTCGGTTACAATGGTAGGAAATATACATATCCGCATCGCCAAGCTTGCCTTCCACGCCAAGGAAAGTCCTATCCGGACACGGGGTGAAGTCTTCAATCTTCTATCTTCATAGTCCAGGAGTCCGGCCAAAGATGACAGTTCGGCCATCCGGACACCCCGTAGTCCAGGACTCCCTCAGTAGCCCCTGAACCAGGCTTCAATGACGACGAGTCTGGCGCGCATATTGTCTTCGGCATTGCAAGGCGGGTTCCTCCTACGAATACTTAGAAGGTTTTGAACACATGGATAGTGTCCGGCTCTGCAAAACAAGTTCCACATAACACCGTAGAGAGAATAAGTTTTGCACAGATCTGCTGACGTATTCCGCGGCGTGACATCACACCATGGAGAGGCTTTTATTCGTTTTTTACTGTCCCACCTCAGCGCGTTTAGCAAGGCGTTTCCCTTGGCACGTCTTATCAAAGCGTAGATCGTGCCCCCTTATTCAGGGATTCTCATCAATACGGACGTGGGTAACCCAACCGCGCCATTGATTGCGGCGCTTGGGAGATAAGCGAGTTTTATCAGGCTGGTGGGGGACGCATAGCCTTGTCCGCCCATATAAGGGGATAAGGATCCACCTTTCTCACCTATGCCTTCCTCCTCCCTTGCTCATCCATTTTCACGCACTCTGAGCTCCAGCGCCCAAGTCCGCACATCCTTCCTCAACCATCTCCAGCCATGTCCGGAGCGGGAGGCAGGTGGATGGTCTCCTCCGTCACGGAGGGCAACATAAAGAAACTGCGGAAGGCCGGATACTTGTGCAGCGGCGTCGCGTCGGCTGCCCGACGAAGGCAGCTCATCCCCATCCCTGAGCCCCATAAGTGGGTCGTATTTCTTGCCCACTTCCTCCGTGGACTGGGTCTTCCACTTCACCCATTCGTCCGGGGGCTCATGTTCTACTACGGCCTAGATTTCCACGATCTGGCCCCAAATTTCATCCTCAACATCTCGGCATTCATCATCGTGTGCGAGGCTTTCCTCTGCATCCAGCCCCACTTCGACTTATGGCTAAAGACTTTCAACGTCAAGCCGAAGGTTGTGAAGGGCCGTCAGGCGGAGTGCGGGGGCGCCATGGTCGGCAAGATCCCCAACGTCTTATGGCTCAGCGGCTCCTTCGTGGAGACTGTGAAGGGGTGGCAATCGGGGTGGTTCTACATCACCGAGCCGCGCGACCCTAAATGGACGGCGGTCCCCGAATTTCGGTCTGGTATTCCCACGCGGCTCACTTCCTGGAAGGAGACCGGCCTGGCGTGGGGTAATTCGGAAGAGCTGACCGGAATCCAAACCTGCATGCGGACCTTGGTGAACAAGAATCTCAGGCTCGTCAATGTGGTCTAGGTCATGCTCATCCGCCGGATCCTCCCGTGCCAACAACGGGTCTTCAAATTGTGGGAATTCGATCCAGCTCGGCATCCAACCCTGAAGAGGCTCTTCGACACTATGTACGAAGATGCCTGGAGGGAGCTGTTCAAGGGCGCCGAGGCTCCCTCATCCGCTACAGAAGATCGCGGATTCAGCTCGCAGCGTCAAGCTAGCAAGGTAAACTATTTTGCCTTTTACGGGAATCTTGCTTTTCATAGTTTGAATCTATGCGGGATCTAAACTCCCTTGCCTTTGACAGGACTGGCTGAACACGTCCGGGCAGGTTGACTGTCCGGCTCCTTTGCCAGAAGATCCAGTAGACCCCCACTTGGCGGGGCTGCTGGCCCCGGCGCCTTACGTGGTGCGGAGAAAGAAAACCAGAAGGAGGCCATGGGAACTCGGCCAGTGCGGCGCCCAGTGTCGTCGGACTCATCGTCCAAGACTCAGAGGCGGACTCCTCCAGTGAAAACGAGGAGGAGGAAAAAGAAGCTTCTCCCTCGGCGGGGGGAGAGAAGAAGAGAAAGGCCGCCCCATCTAAGGAGGCCGATGGGTCCAAGAAGGGGAGAACCCTTCATCCGGACGTCTCCACCCCCGCCAATGATGGCGAGGAGGAGTGGCCTACGAGGGCCAAGCCCCTGGCGAGGTCGTAAGTGTCCGGATACCCATGGCTTTCTATTTTATTCATTGCATAATGTTCTCTGATGCCGAACAATCATGCAGCCCGCCCAAGGACGAGCTTGCCGCTTCATCAAGCGGGTCCCTGAATTCGTCCGAAATAGAGAGTACTTCTCTTCCGGCCGCCTCCTCGCCCCATGCCGCCGACAATGCCGAGGTGGGGCCCCAAGGGGGGCCTGGCCAAGAGGAGGTGATGCAGGAGGCGCCACAAGGCAGCCTCCGGACTCGAGAGCGAGGGAGCAAGACCACAGGGGCTCTAAGCCCGACCCTTGTCCGGAATCCATACGGAACCTTGGTGGTTCGAAGTCCGACAGCGGCTCCTTCGTAGAAGGGTAAGGCGGCGTCTCCATCAAAGGAGCACATCATTGTCATGAATGTGGTGCTCGAGAAGATTCGATCTGCCAAGGCAGGCTGACTCAAGCTTCTGACAGCAGCCCAGCGGGCTTTGAGGTAAGATTTTAATATATGAAAGAAGATTACGCATAGACGGTAGCCCACGATGCTCAGTTCGGTGTTGGAAAGAAAAGCGGACTGAGGATCTAAAAGATATCTGAGAGTCTAACATAATTATGTCAATATGGGAATGCAGGCTGCCTGTGACCTCTGCCGCCTTATTGCGAGAGGTCAATACATTAAGGAGAGTCTCGGCGGCCCGAGCGAGGCTCGGCCAAGCCAAGCAGCTCGAGGACAAGGAAGGTAAGTAGTACCTTATAGAGATTTAAGAAAAATGTGGTTGCAAAAGATATGAGGAATAACATGTGTCTGCGGGGCCATGAATGAGGTGGCCACCACAGAAGGAGGCGGGTGTCCGTGGCAGCTCATGGCATGGGCGCCTAGCGAGAGAAGGGGAGGAGCAGCTGGCGGAGGTCCGGCAAGAGCTCAGGGCTCGTGAAAAAACACGAGTTTGGGCGTGACTTCGAAACCGAGTCGAGCTTGCCTCGGCTCTTGAGAGTGCCAAAGCTGCTAAGGCCGAGGCCCAGAAAGCCCTCCAGGAGATTGAGGCGATGAGGAAGATAGCGGCGGGTAAGGCATTCTTTATGCAAAGCAAGAATGTAAAACTCAATTACTTATTACTTAACCGAATCCGGAGCTCTCCAGGAGCCTTCACAGATCTGCCCCGCAGTGTATCTGACGCCGCCGCTTTCTACAAAGCCGAAAAGGGGAGCTCGACGGAGAAGGTGTTTTGGTCTCAGTATGCTGAGGCCGAACAACCGGTGCCCTTGAGCGACCAACTGAAGCAATCGGTCGAGCTCCACAAGGTCGCTGAAAAGGCCATGAAGGGCCTTATAGCTCGGCTGTGGCCAAGTGAGGCCATGCCTAGGAGCTACTTCGGGCTAGTGCGGCAGCTGATGGATGCCTGTCCGTGGACGAAGTCATCAAGCGCTCCGTCTGTATTGAAGGTGCCCGCAGGGCCCTTGCCCGTGCCAAGGTGCACTGGGGCAAGTTGGACGCGGAGAAGCTGGTGACGGACAAGCCGCCGCCGGGCAAAGAATATCGCAAGCCCGAGAAGTATTATGAGGGCGTCCTGAAGGGTGCCCGTCTTATAGCGGGTGAATGCTCCAAAGATGTAATATTTAAGTAGACTAGCATTTTGTTATCTGTCGCTGAAAACTTGTTCATATCGCTAAAGCGCTTTTAATTTAAAATATTACATTCTGTGCGGCCGTTTATCAAATTTGAGAGATGGCGAGTCGTTGGCTTCAGCCCCCATGCCACGAGTGCTAGGGTGTTCGGGATAAATTTGAGCGCTCTTGTTCCCATTCTTGGGTCCTTCGAGGGAGGCGCTCAATGCAACGAACCAGGCAACCAGACTATAATGCTTGAACACTCTCACTTAGCCATAGAATTCTATAATTTTAAATTTGGTGAAGCCCCTAGTATTCGGAAGGCCGAGTTGAGGCGCTATCACGCGTGGCGGACAATGCGGTTCATCGCTCTAAGCGGCATAAGTCTTTAGGGACTCGAAAAAACCTCTCGAACAGCGAGCGGTGTCGCCTTATCATAATGATCAGTCTTAGCTTTCTCCTTGAGGTGCTCAACCCAGCTCAATCGGGCACTGTCGCGGTGGTTCTCCAGTGCTACCTTAGCTGATATAGCGGGCGTAAGGTACCAAAACATGGGGCAGGCAAGCCCAACTATTGACCCAAGACATGATTGAACCGATGCATATAATGCTATAAGTTCGGGGTGCCGCACTTGAGAAAGTGTTCGGACTTGTTACACCGTATTTTTGGGGTACATAAGCCACTGGTGTATTTGGCCGTACCAAATTGTACGGTTGCACCATGTCATAGACTAACATATATAATGGGAAAGAATGCAATAATAGGCAAAAGCTATATATTCTTTATGCAAAAGGGACTGCAAATGAAAGCAGAACGATACAAATTGTGCGATACGCAAGGTATGGGACTTTTGACATGTCCCCCTTCCAGGGGTAAGTTTGCGGTGTGGTATGTAAAAAAGGTATATTGCTCGTAATAGAGACCACCTGGACACTCGACGCGGTTTTCTGCTTCCCTGGCTGTTGCATCGTGTGTTCGGCGCGAATGCCGGATAGGGCTTCTAGAGAGCGAGTCTGAAAGTAAAAAGGAAGAAAAAAAAGAAAAAACAAATGACTCAAATGGGAGCCCCTAGTGCGGTGTAGCCGCACTCTAGGCATGTCGTGGTCGTGGCCCGTCCCCTATGCCCATGGTACTTCCAGAGCGCAATTAAGTATCGTAATCTGGCCCTTGAGTTCGAGGAGCTGGGGTTAGGGCGCATCACTACACCTGTTCGGAACGTGCCAGGCGGTCTTGCTGTAGGTTACTCCAGGCACGCTTGGCAGTGTCCGATTTTGTATTGGCCGGACTGGAGGATTGCCTTAAGAGGCTGCTCTGCACCTCTGCCGCAAGGGCAGCCGTGTGGTCCTCCGTTCGGAGGGAGCGCTCGGTGTTTCCATTAACCGTGATTACGCCTCGAGGCCTGGCATCTTGAGCTTGAGAGTGCAGCGTGGTGCGGCACCGCATTGAATTTTACCGTCACGGTTCGTCCGAAGCGATCGCGTGATAGCTGCTTCTTGAGCAGGACTATATCGAAGATTAACTCCTCGCTCGGAAGTTATCCGGGGATCGAAGACCACTTCAATTATAGCGAACTGTGCAGTTGGCCTCAACACACGGAATAGCGCCTTTAAAGGTCGTTGAGGAGTCTGGACTAGGGGTGTCGGACGGCGGACTATCAATATCCGCGGACTCCCGGACTACGAAGATAGAAGATTGAAGACTCGGCTCGTGTCGGAAGGTACTTTCCTTGGCGTGAAAGGCAAGCAGCAATCTGGATATGTAGATCTCCTACCATTGTAACCGACTACTGTGTAACCCTAGCCCCTCCGGTGTCTATATAAAGCCGGAGGGTTGTAATCCGTGGGACACAACATTACATCTCAACAATCATACCATAGGCTAGCTTCTAGGGTTTAGCCTCCTTGATCTCGTGGTAGATCTACTCTTGTACTACCCATATCATCAATATTAATCAAGCGGGGCGTGGGTATTACCTCCATCGAGAGGGCCTGAACACAGGTAAAAACATTGTGTCCCTCGTCTCTGTTACCATCCGCCTAGGCCTGATTCGGGACCCCCTACCGAGATCCACGGTTTGACACGACATTGGTGCTTTCATTGAGAGTTCCTCGTATGCGTCACCGATAGGCTCGATGCCATCTTCAACCTTCAACGCTGTCCCGGTGAGACTTTTCTCCCGGACAGATCTTACGTGTTCGGCGGCTTTGCGCTGCGGGCCAACTCTCTTGGCCATCTGGAGCGGTCAGCTTCGCCCCTGGCGTCGAGTCAGGTTGGAAGCCTAAACTTCACGGCCGATGACCGCGAAGACTTGATCTTGACGGACTCGAGCCACAGCCAAGCGCGCCGCCTTTGCGGCGATGGGCATGATCTGGCTCTGCCGCGGACGGTGCTTTGGTGGCGCTTTTCGAATCCGCCCGGCTACTTGCGGGCCGATTGTCCATAGCGAGGTCGGTGGATGAAGCGCCGCCCGGGCTTCAACATCTGGCGATGGGCGAATACCGATTTGTCCCTTGCGAAACTTCGTGATCGGCGCGGACTCCTCACGGACTCCGAGCCTCCAGCGCCCGCCAATTAACCGGATTAGGCGCGGTTATGGAATTCACCGCCGCAGACATCTTTCAACACTTCGCCTTTTGGCGATATCACGAATTCCTGAAGCATCTCTGCTATCGGAGAATCCTGGCGGACTATGGCGGGGCGGTTGGAGATTCGGACGGCGAAGAAATTGAGCCCACCACCACCACTTTGTAGCCTTTATCGAGATCTAACCGACATGCGGACTACGACTCCGAGGACATCGGCGCTATGGATGGCGATGCGGAGGCGATCGAGACCAGCATACGGGACCTTTGGAAGGCCACCTCGTCATCTGCGTCTACATGGTGGATACCCAGCGAAGGGATGGCGAGAAAGCAGCGGAGGAAGATTCTCTAAAAAGCAACCCAAGCGGCAAGGCGCGCTCTAAATCCGCCACAACAAGAATGGAGATTCCGGCACGAAATAATGATACCCGAAGTGCGAAGACAAACCACTCCAACAAGACTCGGCGAAGGAGGATGTAGAAGCAAGCCCTCACGAAAGGCGGCGAGAAGAAAAGGTTGAGGATCACAACTATGTACCTCCCTCGAAGGCGAAGCAAGCCCCAATGACGGCGAACTTCGAGGAGCATGCGAATAAGATCTTTGCAAGCGCGAGCTCATTGCTACTGACAAGAAGCTGAAGAAGGAAAAAGCTGAAGCTCAACACGGCGGAAGACACGCTCCGGATAAGATGGAGCAAAGTACTCAAAACCCATGAGACAAACCACAGCAACCACCAATCGAAGAGCTACCGAAGCGCAAGCTGCTCCCGAATTGACGAAGAGGCCATAAAGCCCCACCGTCAAATGGCGAGACAGGTCCATCTACGGACCCAAAGGAAAGCCCCAACAAGCAAAGGAACCGTCAAGTGTCCGGCGAGGCGGCGCGATACAAATGCTGAGCGCCGCACCCACTATGCTTCACCGGCGAGGTCTTTGAACCGAATTCGGCAGGGTATAAACCCATAAACATAGAAGCATCGATGGAACAACAGACCACAGATGCGGATGAAGACTATATATTGCATATACATATGGCGGAGGAGGCGATATCACGCCATAAAATATCTACCCCTCAAGCTCAAAGGGCCAGCCCGTCATTGGCTCAAAAGCCTCCCGAAAACTCTTGTTGGAAGTTGGGAAGAGCTCGAGGCGTTTAAACAAATTTTCAAGGGACTTATGTCCGGCCTCCGGATCTGAGATGACCTAAGTCACATAACTCAACAGCCGGAGAGTCGGTAGCGGAAGTGCAGAACAGGTTCCTTACCAAAAAGAACCAAATAGTCATTGTCCGGACGCTTGAAGCCTTAGCAGCTTTTAAGCACAATGTCGAGACAAATGGCTCGCTAGACACCTCGGTCGAAAGAAACCGAGGACAATGACCGCATTAACAAGCCTCATGACCGCTTTTGCGCGAGGAGAGGACAGCTGGTTGGCAAGAAGCGCACCGGCGACCCAAGTACATCGAGATAAGAGATGGAAAGCGGAAAATCACGGCGCGAGAAAAAACGGCGCCCGGAATAAAGAAAAAGCCCAAAACCACGGCGGTCAGCGCGGATTTAAAGGCTCACGACCGAATAATAAGCTCAACCCATCAAGGACGCAGCGGCGAACTGTCTAACCTCTGAAAATTACGGGTCGGATATGTCAAATCCACAGTACCCGGAAGGCGCAAATCACACCACGAGGATTGTTGGGTTTTCAAACAGTCCGGCCGACTAAGCGCCCGAGCGCAAAGGGGCTCGGGCGTCAGCGAAGAAGATAAACCCGCCCGATGGGGCACGGAAAACAAAGACTTTCCCACAAGGGGTCAAAGCGATAAACTCACTTCCGCGTGAGGACACGGAAAAACAGTGCGACACTTTCTAAAAGAGCTTACCGCGCGGTCCAGCCAACAATTCATAGAGATTGGACATCAAAACCAATCACTTTTCGACCATCGGGATTATTCGAAGTGTTGAACATGAGCGGACTCCCGATATTAAATCCGATAATAGGCGGACTGCAATTCACAAGCGTCCTAATGGGCGGAGGCGATGACTTAAACCTGCTATATTCAAACACAATCCGTCGGATGAGGATAGACCCTACCAAAATTGACACAGCCACACTTCCTTCAAAGGAATTCGCCCGGGCCCTTCGCCAAGTGCAGGCTCGATATTACTCGAAGTGGTGTTGGGATCACCGAACAATTTTCGGCGACGAAAATTTAATTTTCCATGTCGTCCCATTTAAAGTGAACATCAAGCACTATTGGGACGAAAGGCTTTTGTCGCTTCAGCGCCATACCGCATTACGCGTCTCTTACATAAGATGCCGGTCCACATGGCACCATTTCGGTCGAGGTCACTTAAAGACCCAGTTCGGATAAGCGAATCCGGACTCTGCGAGCTAAGGGCTCCTAGCCGCATACCCACTATAAGGGCTCGGCGCTGTGACCACGGTTTCATATAAACCTAGCTTTAATTATCTGCACTTATTCTTTTGCATTATTTTACATACGAACTGTTTCTAAAACTTAAATGTTCCTCTTTTCTCTGAGATGAACAAGCGTGCGTACCCGTCGAGGATAACGGCTGCTTGGAGACACAAGCCTTGAGCGTGCGGTAGGGACCCGTCGCAAGGATTCTTTTAGATTAAGACCCTCGTAGACCTTTTTATTCTGTCTCTTGTTGTTAATCTCCTTGGCTTCCTCCTATAGCCAAAGCGGGCCGGCAGCTTTGGCATTGGCGCGTCGAATACAATGCCCGTACACGGACACAAGGGGTTTAGGGCATAATTCTGCCCGTTATCATAAAGTCCGAACACCTTCGGGGTGTTCGGCGTCTCAAGATTGGGCATTATATGCATCAGCTCGAATCATGTCTTTGGTCAAATGTTGGGTTTGCCCGGCTCACGTGTTTTGCTGCCTTCGTTCCGTATCACCCAGCTAAGCGGCACCGGAGAACTCTGCGATTGTGCCCCGGTTAAATTTGGCGAGCACCTCGATGAAAGCGAAAACCATTGTCATGATATAGCGAGAATCACGGTCGACCACTTGATCGACTACGGAATGTTTAGAATTCCCGCTTTGGCGAAGGGCGCTTCGGTCGAGCACATCGCACCCGAATCCGGAGACATGCGGTGTCATTAGGGGCTATATCGTAGCCCCACCCTCGACTCCTTTGGCTAAGTGAAAGAAAAAAAGCACTATAGTCCGGATTGCCTCGTTAGCTCGCTACCACCTCCTTATAACAGGACCGGGCGTCGGATTAAGTGTGAAAAAGCACTATTTTGCGAACACCCCAGCACCTTGTGCAAGGGCTGAAGCGAAAGCTGCATCTTCGGGTTATACACAAGTATCATAAGCGGCCATACGGAGAAGTTTTACTACTTGGAAGCACAAGTATAAAAAGCACTCATATTATAATCATTGATTTACAAGTTAATGCGTTCAATTGAGCGTTACATTCTTTGAGCACTGCGACTCTATTATCTGACGTCGCGCATAACTTCCGAAATAATGCTCGGCGGAAGCTGGTTCCCATCCGAACCTGGCGGCAACAGCGGTGGCATCCATCTCCGGACACTGCGCCTTTACGGGCGAGCCATCCGCGCGCCCTTGATGCAGGCCGACCGTTTCATTTCCTTGATATGCGGCACGCCCCAAGGAACTGCTGCGATGGGCGAAATAGCTAAATCGCCTTGGACCTCTCGGCCATACATAGGCTCGATGTCGATCATAGCCAGCCGGACAGCCTATTCAGTTCGGCCCATTCGGCCGACCTGTCCGGCGGCGGAAGAAGGCGATCGGTGTGGAATTGAGTCAATATAACTCTTCCCTCTCGTGATCCCCGGCTCGGGAAGTGCTCAGCGGCGTCGGCCCACTCGCAGCCAAGTCCATATAAGGATCTTCGAACTCCTTGCCGCTCAAATTTAGCGTGCTTGGCATCCATAAACGGCGGCGCATAAGCGACTTGCCGGCCGTGATTTCTCCGGCTAAGCGCAGCTCCTCCTTCATAGCCGCATTGCGAGCGGGCATCCTTGGCCGGCGGTGGCCTTCTTCAGGTCTTCCCGCTCCGATAAGCGCTCCTTTTCAAAAGCCTCGCTACGATCGGTAGCATCCTTTAAATTCTTGGCCAATTCGGCCACCTCCGCCTACTTAGGCGGTGTGCAGCCTTTCGGCCTTCAACTCCTCGGCCGCCCTCGCGGCAACCGCATCACTCGCCGGGCTTGCTCCTTAGCTTGCATAGCTCGGCGAAAGGCTCTCCACGGCAACCGCCTTTATGCGCATAAACAGCATATAACTTATCGGAGAGGTCTTTAACCCACTCAATAAACGGCTGCGAGGAATGTATTTACCTTGCGACTCATCAAATCGCTGATTTACAAATCGATGTCGGCATCCGCCATGTCCGATTAATCGACTCAATTGGCAAACTGATTAATCCACTGGCCCCGGACTATCCGCCTCTGTACTAAACGGCGGTATTCATTACTGAGATGTTTAGATTTTTCGATCCTCGACGCGTTGCCGTCTCGACAACCTACGAGTCTCGGGGCTACTATCTATCTGAGCGCATTTTATATGCAGAACTGTTAACGAACAAAGGGTGCATCATTTTCGCATATCTCAAATCCGCCCGATGGCTTCGAGGCGGCATTGCGCAGCCGCTTTCGGCGGGCGAAATCCTTCAACCACCGTGCGCGTGCGCGGTGATCTTTGAAATGGGCGCCCTCTCAAGCAAACTCTTGATTCTCGGCGGGCTCACGGTGGGTGTTGAACTCTTTAACCCCTCCGGTCGGGGCGCCCTCGTGGCGACGCCGGGCTACTTTGCCTCATCTGGCGGCGGCGTCGGGAATGAGGCGTGTCGCTCTCCATCATCTCCGGAAGAAGATCCCCCGAGGACGAACTCATTTGAGACGGCTGCAGATCCGAACTGCGATATAAATATTTCGGTTACCTATAGAAGCATAAACGAAGGTACTTTCTTATTAAACTTCCTCTTTCATACTCACGGCTCGTTGGAGGGCTGGTCCTTGGGCGATGATTGCGCGTCCGGATTCTCTTGGACCCGGACCCCTGATGGGGATTTCTTCCACGGCAGGAGCTTTGACCTCCGGATCTTGGGCGGTCCTCTTCCCTCTGAAGGAAGAGTTCCTTGGTCCTCTCCTCTTGATCGCCTCTTTGGGCGACATATTAGCTCCTTTATCTCCCCGTCGCCCCATACGTGGGCGCAACCTCAACATTCGACCAGCCACGGGCTCGGTCACGGTCTCTGGGAGGGGCGGACACCTTATCGGCCTTGATCGCGCCACCCATTCCTATAAAGAATAAAAAGATTGAGGAGATTATCTTTTGAAAGGCATACAAGTAGAATGTCAGAGCTCTGAGCTATTTACACAGTGTCAAGGCGATCGCGGCTTAAGCCAGCGTCCTCGGCCAAATCCGGACCACGCTACTGCGGTCCGAAGAACAACTGTACATCTCCGTGGGTGTTGAACCCATAAAATGCTGGAGAATCTGAGGTCCCTCTGGATTGAACTCCCATAGCGGAGAGGGGCGGCGTTTGCGAGGTAGGAGGAGCGACTAGCATGACTTGCATCACCTTGACCAGGCCGATCTCCCTTGTTTGGAGGTCTCGAATCCGGCCCTGCGGTGCGGGCACGTCCTCGGATGGCCCCAGTTGAGCCCTTGGTTGACCCACGACATTGAAGTTGCCGTGGAGGTCCGGCGGAAGGAAGGCGGCGGCTTTGCTTGCCTCCCCTTGGAGGCGGTGATGTAGAACCACTCCTGCTGCCACAATCCTGTTCCTCTTAGAAGGAACCTTGAGCCCGAGGCATCGACCTTCTTGCTTATAGTCGCCCGCCACACTCCGCTTAGCGCCCCGATCATCTTGGCTCCACCTTGAATGTTTTTCAGCCACGGGCCAAAGTGGGGGATGGCGGAGGAAGGCCATGAGCGATAATGAATGCGGAGATATGGAGGATGGACTCGGGCCAAGTCGTGGAAGTCCAGCCCGTAGTAAACGAGCCCCCTCACGAAAGGATCCGTCGGGAAGCCTAATCCCGGCAGAGGTATTCGCCCGGGCTCGAGGGCTGCACAGCCTGCCACAGGGCAGGTAACCTGTCTTGAAACTTCATAGGCAGTGCTTGGCCTCACGCTTGCTTCAATATGTCCTCCTCCGTGGCGGAGGAGGGCATCCACCGACCCTGGAGGTCGGAGCCGGACATTCTGTAGATCTGAGGCGCTCGAGTCTGAGGCTCTTGGTGTTGGGCTGGGAGGAGAGGAAGGATTCGATCACGAGGTTGAGAGACAAGGACAGGCCTTGGTCCTCTTATAAAGGAAATAATACCAGGGCCGTCTCGTGACCGTTTGAGATTCCCTTCGATAGAGGCGTGGCGATGGGAATGGTTGGGTTACCGCACATATTGATGAGGATCCCGGAATAAAGGAACACGATCTCAGCGACGGGATGTGCCAAGAAACCGCGCTAAGCGTGTTGGCGGAATAATAAAAGCAGTTCAAACAAGGGCTTGGCTGCGGTGTGATGTCACGCTGCGTATCGTCGGCAGATTGAATTAAGTGTGTATTTTATTCTCTCTCACGTTGGATTGTGGAAATTATTTTGCGAGTAGGACACTATCTGGTGTTCATTATCTTCTCCGGATTATTCAAGGGAGAACCCGCCTTGCAATGCGAACATTATGCAAGCGGACTTATCGTCATTGAAGGCTGGTTCGAGACTCTTGAGGAGTCTGGACTAGGGTGTGTCCGGACAGCGGACTATCAATATCCGGGACTCCCGGACTACGAAGATAGAAGATTGAAGACTCGGCTCGTGTCCGGAAGGTACTTTCCTTGGCGTGGAAGGCAAGCTTGCAATCTGGATATGTAGATCTCCTACCATTGTAACCGACTCTGTGTAACCCTAGCCCCTCCGATGTCTATATAAACCGGAGGGTTGTAATCCGTAGGACACAACATTACATCTCAACAATCATACCATAGGCTAGCTTCTAGGGTTTAGCCTCCTTGATCTCGTGGTAGATCTACTCTTGTACTACCCATATCATCAATATTAATCAAGCGGGACATAGGGTATTACCTCCATCGAGAGGGCTGAACACAGGTAAAAACATTGTGTCCCTCGTCTCCTGTTACCATCCGCCTAGACGCACAGTTCGGGACCCCCTACCCGAGATCCGCCGGTTTTGACACCGACAGTCGTCTTTGTGGGTTTGATCCTTGATGGGCCTATGCCCATTTTGCGCACTGTATCCTGATAAATCAGGTTCAGGCTGCTGCCGCCGTCCATGAGGACTCTGGCGAGGTGAAATCCGTCAATGATTGGGTCAAGAACCAATGCGGCGAAACCGCCGTGACGGATGCTAGTGGGGTGGTCCCTTCGATCAAAGGTGATCGGACAGGAAGACCATGGGTTGAACTTCGGGGCAACTGGCTCCATCGCGTATACGTCCCTTAGTGCACGCTTCCGCTCCCTTTTGGGTATGTGGGTTGCGTATATCATGTTCACCGTCCGCACTTGTGTGGGAAAGCCCTTCTGTCCTCTATTGTTCAGCGGTCGGGGCTCCTCCTCGTCATCGCTATGCAGCCCCTTATCTTTGTTTTCGGCACTTAACTTTCCGGCTTGCTTGAACACCCAACAATCCCTGTTGGTGTGATTGGCTGGTTTTTCGGGGGTGCCATGTATCTGGCACAAGCGATGGAGTATTCGGACCAAGTTGGACGGGCCCTGGGTGTTTCTTTTAAATGGCTTTTTCCGCTGACCGGGTTTAGAGCCTCTGAATCTGGCGTTGACTGCCGTATCTTCGGCATTATCACCGTTAATGCGGCATTTATGCTTGTTGCGACGCGACCTGCCATTGCTGCCCTTGGTATCCGAACTACTAGGGGGTTTGGCCAAGTTGTTACTTCGAGCTAGCCAGCTGTCCTCTCCCGTGCAAAAGCGGGTCATGAGTGTAGTGAGGGCTGCCATGGATTTCGGCTTTTCCTGTCCTAGGTGCCGGGCTAGCCACTCGTTGCGGATGTTGTGTTTGAAGGCTGCTAGCGCCTCTGCATCCGGACAGTCGACGATCTGTTTTTCTTTGTTAGGAACCGCGTTCAGAATTGTCTGGCCGATTCTTCTGGCTGCTGAATTATGTGGCTAAGGTCATCGGCGTCTGGTGGTCGCACATATGTGCCCTGGAAGTTATCAAGGAATGCGGCTTTCAGGTCCTCCCAACAACCAATTGACTCTGCTGGCAAGCTGTTGAGCCAATGCCGAGCTGGTCCTTTAAGCTTGAGTGGGAGGTATTTGATGGCATGTAGATCATCACCGCGGGCCATGTGGATATGGAGGAGATAGTCCTCGATCCAGACCGTCGGATCTGTGGTACCATCGTATGATTCGATGTTTACGGGTTTGAAGCCCTCAGGGATTTGATGATCCATTACTTCATCTGTGAAGCATAGTGGGTGTGCGGCGCCTCTATATTGGGCTATGTCATGACGTAGCTCATATGAGCTTTGTCTACTGTGTTCGGCCCGGCCGGGGTTACTGTATCCGGCGTGACGGTAATCATCCCGAGTCGTTGGGCGCCCACGCGATCTGTAGATTGATCTTGTATACTTTGCCTTATCCTCCAATATATCTCGCAAGTCCGGCGCGTTTTCCCGTGCCTTGGTACCTTTTGAGCGGCGTCGGGGCGTGCCTTGAGTGGAGGGCCGAAAGGCTTCTCTGTCGCCGCCACGGGGTGGCCGGTCTGCCATGTCTTATGCTGGTGACTCGGGTGCTTCCTCCTATGATCGGGGCAACAGCCTGCGTTTGGGGTAGCTTTTGGAGGGGCGTTCGAGTTCATACTCTTCGGCTGCAAGGACTTTAGTCCATCATCGACTAGCGAGTCTTAGTCGGCTCTAAGCTGTTCTTTGCTTTTCTTGAGGCTGCTTGCCATGGCTATGAGCTTGCGTTTAAAATGCTCTTGTTCGACGGGATCCTCTGCCACGACGAATTCGTCGTCATCAAGGCTTGCCTCGTCTTCGGAGGGGGGCACATAGTTATCGTCCTCTGCCTCTCTTTCTGCCGCACTATCATGCGGACTTTCTTCTCCCTCCCCCTGTGCTGAGTCCTGCTAGAGGGTCTCATCTTGACCTTGTCCGGGTATTGTGTCTCCGTGCGGAATCACCATTTTCTTGTGGCGGGATTTAGGCGGGCCTTCTTGGCGTCGGCGCTTCGGTTGTTTCTTGGAGGGGTCATCCTCCGCTGTTCCATCACCGTTCCCATCTTTTGGGATGTCCACCATGTATATGTCGTATGACGAGGTGGCCTTCCAGTGTCCCGTGGGCGCTGGCTCTTGATCGTCTCCGGCATCATCATCCATACCATCGATGTCTTCGGAGTCGAAGTCGAGCATGTCGGTTAAATCATCGACAGTGGCTACAAAGTGGGTGGTGGGTGGGCGTTGAACTTCTTCTTCGTCTGAATCCCAACCTTCCCGACCATAGTTCGGCCAGGGCTCCCCTGATAAAGAGAGAGACTTCAATGAGTTCAGGATATCGCCAAAGGGCGAATGCTAAAAGATGTCTACGGCAGTGAACTCCATGACCGGCGCCCAGTCGGATTCGGTGGCGGTAGCGAGGAGCCGAGTCCGGAAAGAGTCCGGCACACAGGAGTCATGATCTTCGCCAAAGGACGGGGGTGGTGTTATTTCGATCGCCGTAGAGATTTCAGCCCCCGATGCGGTGTCCAACCAGCCGTCCTCGATCGGCAAAACCGGCTCCGGATTAAAGGTCGGAGCGGGTACTGGTTCGACCTCCAGGGCATTGTTCGGCGGCAGAGCTAGATCATGCCCATCGAGACAGTGCGGCACGATCGGCCGTGGCTCGAATCCGTCGAAGATCAATTCCCCGCGGACATCGGCCGTATAGTTCAAACTTCCAAATCTGACCTAATGGCCAGGGGCATAGCTTTCAATCTGCTCGGATGGCCCTTGAATTGGCCCTGATTGCCAGCGGCGAATACAAAGATCTGTCCGGGGAGAAAAGTCTCACCCTGGACTGCGTCGTTGCTGACGATCGAAGGAGCCATCGGGCCTATAAGCAACGACACAGAGGAACTCTCAATGAAAGCACCAATGTCGGTGTCAAAACCGGCAGATCTCGGGTAGGGGGTCCCGAACTGTGCGTCTAGGCGGATGGTAACAGGAGACAAGGGACACGATGTTTTTACCCAGGTTCGGGCCCTCTCGATGGAGGTAATACCCTACTCCTGCTTGATTAATATTGATGATATGGGTAGTACAAGAGTAGATCTACCACGAGATCAAGGAGGCTAAACCCTAGAAGCTAGCCTATGGTATGATTGTTGTTAGTCCTCTGGACTAAAACCCTTCGATTTATATAGACACGAATAGGGTTAGGGTTACCAGTGGGTTACAATGGTAGAAATCTACATATCCGTATCGCCAAGCTTGCCTTCCACGCCAAGGAAAGTCCTATCCGGACACGGGGTGCAGTCTTCAATCTTCTATCTTCATAGTCCAGGAGTCCCGCCAAAGATGACAGTTCGGCCATTCGGACACCCCCTAGTCCAGGACTCCCTCAGCGAACAAAAAGCAAATGGTATTTAAGGGATTGGACAAGCATGACACTTGCAAGAGACATGTCATTTGTGATAGCCACCTTGCCCAACCCAAGTACCTGTCCTTTTGATCCTCCACCAAACATAATGCTCATAAATGGTTGAATAGCTTCCATGAAATCGTAGAGCAACTTGCTATCTCCGGTCATATGATTGGTAGATCCACTGTCAATCACCCATTTTACTCCACCGGATAAAGGAACCTACACACAATTATTACTTGGTTAGAGGTACCCATTTTGCAATGGGACCTCTGAAGTTAGCCACAAGGGTCTTAGGGACCCAAAAAGCATAAAATCGGAATGCATTTAGAGGACCAACAAATTTAGCAAAAACTTCTCCATCCTTAGTTTTACGAAGTACATAGGATGGAGGCATGAACTCTTTTGGCTTGTTGAGAGTAGGCATGCCCCTTGTGACCTTCCCACTAACAACCTTACCTTTCTCCTTGTGCCCTTCTCGTACAAAAGTTTCTTTTAAAGGGGTGGTGCACTTTTGAGAGGATATCTTCTTCTTGCTTGTGCTTGGGTCAAACCCGAGTCCCTCATTGGCAAACTCATTGTGTTGGCTCAACACTTCATTAAGGTTCTTTTGCCCTTGAGCACATGTCATGAGCCCTTTCTCGATTTGAGCTTTGAAAGCGATTCTCCTCAGAATAGATGCTAGATCACCCTGGAGTTAGTAGTACAAGCATCAACATTGATACTAAGAGAAGAGTAAGCCTTGGCTAGAGTTTCAAGATAAGTAAGCTTGAGTGTCTCAAAACTATTTGTAAGAAAGGTGAGCTCTTCTTCCTTAGTCTTGAGGGACACATATAGGAGCTCACAATCCTTAGAGAGAAGCATTAGACTTCACAAGCTTACTTCTATCATTCATCAACTCTTACAAGAAAGTCGGTAGCCTTTTCAAGGAGGCTAGATCTTTAGTATGAACATCAATGTTCGCACCAATTTTTAAGCATAGTTCATCATTTCGTGCTTCCTCATATTGGACTTTCCACTCAAGGATCTCATATTTTCCTTTTCCTTGGTAGCGGGGTTTGAGTTCCTTAATGGAGATGGTGTTCTTACTCACCATCTCCATAAGCCTCTGAAACATAGTCGCTTGTTTCCTTTAAGGGAGCACATGAACTTATTTAGTTTAGTAAGCATAGGATCATCTATATCATCATCCTCATAACTATCCCCCGCATCAAGATACTCATCACTAGGAGTAGGAGGAGTTAAAAGAGGAGGGTTTGATCGTGGGGTTACCTTGACCTTGTCAGGAGAGTGTTGGTCCTCTCCATCTTCTATCACGACCTTTGCCATGAGGAACTTGTGAGCGTTGCCCTTGTAGTCCTTCATGTAGTTGTAGGTGACAACATCACCACTCTTGTTGACTAGCCTCAATGTGTTTTGAGAATCTTGAGCAACTCCTACAACACCACTAACATCATCCGGATCGGATTCTTCTTGAGCAACCATTGCTTTCCCATCTCTCTTCTTGAGCTTGGAGTTCAAAGGATTTGGCAACTTCTTCTTGGGAAAGGTCTTGGGAAACCTTGGTTTATCCTCTCTCTTCTCATAAGGGCACTCGTTGGAGAAGTGGTTGGTTTCTTCACAGTTGTAGCATTTTCTTACTTTCTTCTTTTGAAATCTTCCCATGAATTTTCCCGCGCTAAACTTCTTGACAAAGAGAGCCATGTCTTCATATGAAGGGCCCTCATCGGATTCAACCTCATCGCCATCTTCTTCATCATCATCATCATCTTCTTCTTCTTATTCTTCTTCTTATTATTATTATTATTATTATTATTATTATTATTATTATTATTATTATTATTCACTTTGCTCATCTTCACATACATGCTTGGCCTTCAATGCAAGATTGATCTTTGATGTTGGAGTACCATGCATGGCAAGATCATTTTGTAGCATTGCCTTGACTCTTCAAATAGTTGGAAAGTGGATATGATGTCATCTGTAGTCATTTCCTTGAAGGCATGGTGTTGTCTTATGTCCCACACCATTTGATGGTGATATGGGGCAAGAGCATGAAAGCAACTTGTCCACAAGGAATCGCTTAGTCATGTTGAATTCATCTTGTGTCTTGTCACACTCACACGACTCAATGTCAGCGGTGAGAGTCATGAGATGCTCAAGGAGTTGATTGGAAGTGAGGAGTCTGGACTAGGGGGTGTCAGGATAGCGAACTATCATCTTTGGCGGACTCTGGACTATGAAGATACAAGATTGAAGACTTAGTCCGTGTGGGATAGGAGTTTCCTTGGCGTGGAAGGCAAGCTTGGCGATCTGGATATGTAGATTTCCTACCATTGTAACCGACTACGTGTAACCCTAACCCTATTCGGTGTCTATATAAACCGAAGGGTTTTAGTCCGTGGGGCGAACAACAATCATACCATAGGCTAGCTTCTAGGGTTTAGCCTCTCGATCTCGTGGTAGATCTACTCTTGTACTACCCATATCATCAATATTAATCAAGCGAGAATGCGGTTTTACCTCCATCGAGAGGGCCCGAACCTGGTAAAAACATTGTGTCCCTTGTCTCCTGTTACCATCCGCCTAGGCGCATAGTTCGGGACCCCTACCGAGATCGCCAGGTTTGACACGACATTGGTGCTTTCATTGAGAGTTCCTCGTATGCGTCACCTCTAGGCCCGATGGCTCCTTCAATCATCAACAACGACATGGTCGGTGAGACTTTTCTCCCGGACAGATCTTAAATATTCGGCGGCTTTGCTGCGGGCAATTCGCTAGGCCATCTGGAAGCGGATCAAGCTACACCTGGCCATCGGGTTAGATTTGGAAGCTTGAACTACGGCAGCGTCGCGGAGACTTGATCTTGATGGATTGAGCGCTGACCGGCGAGCCGCCTTTGTCTCGATGGGTATGATCTAGCTCGCCGCGAGCGATTGCCACAGAGGCGCACCGATGTCCCTCCGACCATTAATTTGGAGCCGATTTACGCCCGATCGAGGATGGTTGGTTGGACACCACCTCGAGGCTGAGATCTCTCACGGTGATTGAGCGAACACCATCCACATGTCCTTCTTGGCTTCGTGACTCCAGTGCGAAGTCCTCTCCGGACTCGAACCTCAGCGCCCCCCGGTCGGATCCGACTGGGCACCGGTTATGGAGTTCACCGCCGCGGACATCTTTCAGCACTCGCCCTTTGGCGATATCCTGAACTCATTAAAGTCTCTCTCTTTGTCAGGAGAGCCCTTGCCGAACTATGGTCAGGAAGGTTGGGATTCGGACGACGAAGAAATTCAACGCCCACCCACCACCCACTTTGTAGCCACTATCGATGACTTAACCGACATGCTCGATTTCGACTCCGAAGACATCGGCGGTATGGGCGGCGATGCGGAGACAACCAAGATCTAAGCGCCTCTGAGGCCTTTGGAAAGCCACCTCGTCATATGACATATACATGGTGGACATCCCAAAAAATGGGGATGGCGATGGAACAGCAGAGGATGACCCCTCCAAGAAACAGCCCAAGCGTCAACGTCAGCGGCGCCACTCTAAATCCTGCCACAGTAAAAATGGTGATTCCGGCACGGGAGATAATAACACCCCGGACAGTGCCGAAGACAACCCCCTCCAGCAGGACTCAGCACAGGAGGAGGGAGAAGCAAGCCCACACGGCGGTCTGGCGAGAAAAGAAGGTAGAGGGCGATAATTGCGCACCTCCTCTCGAAGAGCGAGGCAAGCCTCGGCGGCAATTAAATCGTCGTGCGGAGGATCCCGTCGATCAAGGCGTTTTAAATGCAGGCTTATGGCCACGGCAAGCAGCCTCAAGAAAAGCAGCAACAGACTTAGAGTGACCAAGACACTGCTAGTAAGCGGATGAATTTGAAGTCCTTGCGGCCCGAAAATCTGAGCTCGAGCGCCCCTCAAAAGCTACCCCAAGCGCAGGCCCTTTGCCTCGTCGGAAGGAGGAAGCACCCACATCACCGATTACGCGACATGGAAGACCGGCCACCCCGTGGCGCGATAAAAAACCTTTGACCCTCGCTCAAGCCACACCCGGCGCGCTCAAAAAGTACCAAGGCATGGGAAAGCGCTGGCCTTGCGAGGCGTATTGGAGGATAAAGCAAAGGCAAACAAGATCGATCTCACGGATCGGCGTGGGCATACGACTCGGGAGGATTACCGTCACGCGGATACAACAACCCGGCCGAGCGAACACGGATGAAGCAAAGCTCATATGAGCTACGTCGTGATATATTATCTGAGCGCGCACACCCACTATGCTTCACAAATGAAGTAATGGTCATCAAATCCCTGAGGGCTTCAAACCCGTAAACATCGAATCATACGATGGCACCACAGATCCTGCGGTTTGGATCGAGGACTATCTCCTTCATATCCACATGGTCATGGTGATGATCTACATGCCATCATATACCTCCCTCAAGCTTAAAGGACCAGCTCGGCATTGGCTCAACAGCTTGCGGCCGAGTCAATCGGTTGTTGGAGGACACGGAAGCCGCATTCTCGATAACTTCGGGGCACATATATGCGACCACCGAGGCATGATGACCTTAGCCATATAATTGATAGCGGAAGAATCGGCCGAGCAATTACGGACACGGTTCCTAACAAAAAAAAAATCAAATCATCATTGTCCGGATCGAGGCGCTAGCAACCTTCAAACACAACATTACGACAGTGGCTAGCCAACAGCGATGTCTACTACACAACCTTCTTCTTGTAGGCGTTGTTGGGCCTGCAAGTGCATAGGTTTGTAGGACAGTAGCAAATTTCCCTCAAGTGGATGACCTAAGGTTTATCAATCCGTAGGAGGCGTGAGGATGAAGATGGTCTCTCTCTAACAACCCTGCAACCAAATAACAAAATGTCTCTTGTGTCCCCAACACAACCAATACAATGGCAAATTGTATAGGTGCACTAGTTCGGCGAAGAGATGGTGATACAAGTGCAATATGGATGATGAATAAGAGTATTTGTAAACTGAAAATATAAAAACAGCAAGGTAACTAAGGATAAAAGTGGCGTAAGCGGTATTGCAATGATAGGAAACAAGGCCTAGGGTTCATACTTTCACTAGTGCAAGTTCTCTCAACAATAATAACATATATAGATCATATAACAATCCCTCAACATGCAACAAAGAGTCACTCAGAAGCCACTAATAGTGGAGAACAAGCGTAGAGATTATGGTAGGAGTGCGAAACCACCTCAAAGTTATTCTTTCAAATCAATCCGTTGGGCTATTCCTATAAGTGTCACAAACAACCACAGAGTTTTTACTAGAATAACACCTTAAGATACAAATCAACCAAAACCCTAATGTCACCTAGATACTCCATTGTCACCTCAAGTATCCGTGGGCATGATTATCGATATGCATCACACAATCTCATATTCATCAACCAACATAAAAGTACTTCAAAGAGTGCCCCAAAGTTTCTACAGGAGAATCAGAGCGTGTGCCAACCCCTATGCATAGGTTCCCAATGTCACGAAACCGCAAGTTGATCACCAAGACATACATCAAGTTTTCATAAAAGACTCAATCCGATAAGATAACTTCAAAGGGAAACTCAATTCATCACAAGAGAGTAGAGGAGAAACATCATAAGATCCAACTACAATAGCAAAGCTCGGGATACATCAAGATCGTGCCATAGAGAATCTGAGAGAGAACACGAGAGAGAGAGAGAGAGAGAGAGAGATCAAACACATAGCTCTTGGTACATACCCTCAGCCAGGGTGAACTACTCCCTCCTCGTCATGAATAGCGCCGGGATGATGAAGATGGCCCAGGAGATGGATCCCCCCTCCGGCAAGTGCGGAAAGGGGTCGATTGGTTTTGGTGGCTCTGGAGGCTTCGGCGGCCGAACTCGATCTAACTTCTGTTTTGGAAGTTTTAAGATGCTGACGGTATATATGGGTGAAAAGTGCGTCGGTGGACCTCCGAGGGCTCGCGAGGTAGAGGCGGCGCCCGGGAGGCGGCCCCCCACCCTCATGGGCAGCCGAGGATCTAACGTGCACTCAAGCCCATCTGGTTGGTTTCCTTCAAAATTAACTTCTCCGAGTTGATTTACGTTCGTTTTCGACTCCGTCGATATTCCCTTTCCTCGAAACACGAAATAGGCATAAAGCGACAAATGCAGGCTGGGCCTCGGTTAATAGGTTAGTCCCAAAAATAATATAAAGTGGAAAATAAAGCCCAATATTTCCTAAAAGCGATAGATAATATAGCATGGAGCAATCAAAATTATAGATCGTTGGAGACATATCGAGGCACCTAGGGCAGGAAAAGCGAAATCCATGGCAGCCCTCACCACACTCATGACCGCTTTTTGCGGGAGAGACAGGTAGCTAGCTCGAGCAACAAATTAACACCACTGGTAGTTGGATACCAAGACAGCAATGGCGGTCGGCGTCGCAACAAGCATAAGCGCCGCGTGCGGTGATAATCTGAAGATCTGAGAGTAAATGCGGATTCAGAGGCTCTAAACCTGGTCGTGGAAGAAGCCATTCAAAAGAAATACCCAAGTCCGTCAACTTGGACCGAATACTCGATAAACATGCGGATACATGGCACCCCGAAAGCTCAACCAATCAAACCAACATGGATTGTTGGGTGTTCAAGCAACGAGCAAGCTAAGCGCCGAAAACAACGACAAGGGCTGCATAGCGATGGCGAGGAAGAGTCTCGACGCCCGAACAACGAGAGGGCGAAGGACTTTCCCCACAAGTGCGGACGGTGAACATGATATCATAACCCACATACCCAAAAGGGGCGGAAGCGTGCACTAAAGGGATGTATCTGCGATGGAGCAGTTGCCCAGTTCAACCCGTGGTCTTCTGCTCGATCACCTTCGATCGAAGGACCACCCACTAGCATCCGTCATGGCGGTTTTGCGCATTGGTTCTCGACCCAATTATTGCCAGTTCACCTCACTAGAGTCCTAATGGGCGGCGGCAGCAACCTGAACCTGCTTTATCGGGATCGGTCGCCAAAATGGGCATAGACCCGTCAAGGATCAAACCCACAAAGATGACCTTTAAAGGCGTCATTCCAGGTGTAGAGGCCAACTGTACAGCCTCCGTTACACTTGAAGTGGTCTTGAATCCTGGATAACTTCGGGCGAGAGTTAATCTTCGACATAGTCACGTTCCGCAGCGGCTATCACGCACTGCTCGGACGAACCGCATTCGCAAAATTCAATGCGGTGCCGCACTACGCGTACCTCAAGCTCAAGATGCCAGGCCCTCGAGGAGTAATCACGGTCAATGGAAACACCGAACACTCTCTCCGAACAGAGGAGCATACGGCTGCCCTTGCGGCAGAAGTGCAGAACAGCCTCTCAAGGCAATTCTCCAGTCCGGCCAATAAACAATTGGACACTGTCAAGCGCGCCCGGAGTAACCTACAGCAAGACCGCCTGGCACGTTCTGAACACGCGTAGAATTGCGGCCCCAACCCCAGCCCTCGCGAACTCGCGAAGCCAGTACTACGCGTACATAATTATGCTCTGGAAATACCATGGGCATAGGGGAAGGGCCACGACCACGGCATGCCCGTATGTGCGGCTCGGCCGCCGCATGGGGCTCTGTTTGTGTCATTCCTTTTTTTCTTCCTTTTCTTTTTTTACTTTCGGGACTCTGTTCTCCGAAGCCACTGTCGGCATCCGCCCGAACACCGCGATGCTTGACAGCGGGGAAGCGAAAACCGCGTTGAAAGTGCAACTAATCCCGGGTGGTTTTGGTAATTAATAACAACATATATATCATTGAACTAATAGTTACTTGAGAATCATTTGAGAAAGTTCGTTGATATGGGTATAACAAGGGCTGAAGAAGTGGACCCTCAAAATGCTAAGGCAAGCATTGGCAAAAGCTCAAGACTCCATTTTGGTTTAGTGATCCAAGATCACATTGAGTCCATAGGAAAGCCAATACTATTAAAGGGATGAGGTTATGATGATGATCTGGTTGCTCAAGTGCTTAGTGATACATCTCCTAAACTATCGACAACTTTCTTTGCCATATACACTCATAAGTAAT
>JAHHZJ010001312.1:0-36026 GCA_021437245.1 Aegilops speltoides
AGCTTTTGTGACCGGGAGCAGCGATGACAACAAAGCCCCCGATCTCATGCCATGCTCAAGCAAGGCTGTTTACAAGCCGCCAAGGGCTGATCTGGATGGGGTTGGCACGCGCTGATGGCCCTTTTGGTGATGGCGCCACCATGGAGGCACATGTAGTCCGGGCTCCTTAAGTTTCGCCTTTTGTTTCTGCGAGGAACGAGGAAGTACCCGTGGGGGCATGTAAAGCGTCTGTTGTGTCTTCTGTTGATATCGTCCTTATTATGAAGTGGTGCAAGATGGTTTTCATGTCTTGCTCGTTCCCCTTTCTAACCTCGTGATGGCTTGGTGCTCTACATGCGGTCCGTCCCGGCGAGGCTTCGATCGTCGGCTTGGTATGCCGAGTTGCGATGCCGTGGTCAAGGCAAGGAGGTGGCGGCCTGAGGTCGATAAGAGCCTGAGCGTGATGCTCGAGAGGTCCCCTTTAAGCGCTCAGCGGCCGGCTAAGGCGAGAAAGGAAGGCGACGCTGCCGACATAGGGCCGCATTAAGTGAGGGTTTGTGTCGTGATCGATTAGCTGTTCCAGTGAGCATGACTTATCTCGAAGCTTGAGCAGATTTCACGAGGTGCCGGACCTGGCGTGTCGGCAGCTCTGGATGTCGCTGGTCAGCTCTTCGTGGAGCTTCTCCTCCCTTCCCCCGACTCTCCTTCATGCTCTACGCCCCGTGTCCTGCCTCGAGCGAAGCTCCGCCGCAGCTGGTATGCCAGTCACATGGCGTGGACAAGGCTGGGGGTGAGGGCTGGAGATCAAAGAAGAGCTCCTCGAGTCGCAATGCCTCAGAGCCCCCTTTAATGCGCGAGTGGCACACTCTGTAAGAGAGAGAGAGAGAGAGAGAGAGAGAGAGAATGCGACTGCATTTTCCACATTATTCCTTAGTTGGACCTCGCAATCCAACACGAGGGAAGCAAGGATTGCCATTATGATTGGTTTCCGGCCAGCCATTGGTTGCTCCAAGGGAGGACGAGGGCATCGAGGGCTTGGTGAGGTAGCGCCAGGGTTAAGCCAGGCCGAAGCTCGACTGGCCAGATTTGTCGACTTTGGCAGGACGGACCCATGCACAAGCCGTGTCAGCTGTGAGTGGCTCCAAGGGCAGATGTCAATCGAAAGGTGCGATTATCACAGCAGGTTAAGCATGAAGCCAAACTAACTTAGATAGATGCAGGAAAGGTACACTGCCATCGGGTCGGCCCAAGCGGCTTGGGGATGATGTAGCCCGAGGGGCGCCCCCAAGAAGGTGAACTAAAGACATAAGCAAACGGATACATGTCGCGGGACGGACCCATCGCGACCGGAATAATGCAGCCTCGAGGCGCGCCCCAGCTGAAATGAAACTCAAAATGTCACCTGGTATCATTGCAAAGGTGGGAGTTGAGAGGCCGACGACGGACGATGAAGAAGCCGATCCTCACGAGCCATCGGAGCCCTGAGCCTCGGGAGGCTTTGGGGGTCCGGGCGGCCTCAAAGGCGATCTTCAATCTCCGCCAGAACGCGCTGTGCCCGCCTCCGAGCCTGCATGCCTCATTAGGGCGCTGGTGAGGCAGCGCTGCTCGCGGTGCCAAAAGGCATGCAAACGTAGTCAAGGCAGGATCCTCGCAACGCCCCGCTGGCGACAGAATTCTCCTAAGATGCAGCCTGGCTGAGCCCTGTAGTCGGAGATGCGCAGCCCATCCGCCTAGATGGGAGCTGCTGGGTAGGCGGCGATCGCCACGCATGACTCTTGATTCTTGGCACCCGAGTGACCTTGGTGATGAACTCCCGAGGCTGGGCCTCCTTGCCTCATGCCTTCCAAGGGAAACGTGCCAAGCACGCCCAAGTGGTGCCCGAGCACCTCCCTCGTGATATTGGCAAAGCCTGAGGCCCTCCAGAGAGAGCTCGAGCCTGCCCGAGGAGGGCACTGGCCGCATTTCTTATGCGATGGAGGAGGCTGCTTCTGACGGGCGATATCTCGATGCGATGCTTCCGAGACGCCTACCTCCTAAGGCCTCGAGTCAGCGATGTCTTCTTCTTCTTAGGAACTCGCCTCGAAGGTTCTCTCATTCTGTCGCCTAGATCCTCGATCGAGGCGCTTTGAAGGCACGCCGAGAGAGCACACCGCGCCTTTCTCTTTGCGGGGGATCGTGATGACTCCGCCCGCTTCCTAAGATCTTGAGGACATTGTATCCATGGTGAGTCACTTCATGAACTTGGCTGTGGCTGGATACCCAAGGATGGTGTTGTATGGCAAAGTGAATGTGGGCGCACTCAAGTCGATGAGCTCTGTGATGGTAGTTCTTGCGTTGTCCAGAGGTGACAGGAGGCGGACCTGCCTTATCGGGGTGGTGGAGCCGCCGCGACTCTTCGAGAAAGGCTTGGTTGGTCAAGTTGATCATATGGCACTTAGAGATTGTTGAATGTCTCAACTAGACGTAACGCTGAGTCCTGCAAGCACGCCCATCGGCGAGGGTCCCGGTAACTTACACATTGCCGATGAATCAGAAACAAAGCATTGGGAGGACCCTAGCTGTAGCCGACACTTGAGATGATCCGCCGAGTCGAACATGATGGCGCACGATACCATTCGAGGGGGCACGTGGCCTCGAGCTTGGGGAGGACTGCTCACCTTGCAAGCAAATTGCTTGAAGATGCACCGAGAGGTCGGGCCCTGCACCGCCCAAGATGCAAGCGACAATGCGGTGGCTCCCCGGAAGCTTCCACCCCCTCATCCCGATGATGGTCGCCATTCCTTCTTGGCGGTGGTGGCAGAGGAGGAAGGCCTGATTGCCCCCGCGAAAGCCATCCTTGCGAGGCTAATCCTCCGAGCCCCCTCGCGGAGGCTGGTCCCGCCAAAAGGGTCCTCATGAGGTTGGTCACGCCACCCTTGGGTGAGGGCCTTGCCGTCCCATCGCCCTCCACCTCTTCCTCCTCCTCATCCATAGCACCGATCGCGGCGCCGGGCATCGACCGACACGCCCTCTCGCACGGCCCTCGCGGTTTGGCATTCGCTGGTGTTTTGGGTGTGGAGGTCGTGGTACACGCAGATCGGGCTGCCCTTGACGACCCCTACCGGTTCTCGCCAAGGCCGCGGTTCAAATCTCCGCCGCGAGCAAGCACTGCTGCCTTTGTGCTTCACGCCCTGGCATTGGCTTTCTCTTCAGGTCAAGTGGGAGCTCGAGATGGGAGAGTCGCCCTCCTCAGCTCTCTTTAACTTGGTCGCCAAAGTTGAACAGCCCAGAGACGCGGCACAGTCCTCATGGATTACCAGCCTCCTTCATCTTGACGCCACGGACGCCTAATGTGAGAATCGCCGAGATGATGGCCTCCTGTCACCTTGGGAATCTTGAGGCGAGCATTGTTGAAGCGCTGGATGCTTCCGCAGGTCTCCCCGTTGTTGCTTGATGCGCGCTGGTCACCCATGACCGGAGGACGGTCGCGAGTGCCCTGGAAGTTGGCGATGAAGCGGTGCGATCTCATTCCCCAAGAGGAGATTGTGCCAGAGGCAGGTTTAGGAGCCGTGAGGGCACCATCTTTTGAGCACCATGGAAACCAATTCGCCATGACTTTCGCCTTTTGTTGGCTACTTTCGATGCCCAGCTCATAGAGCAGCAGAACCTGTGGGGTCGGGCAGTAGTCGCCATAGCGAGGAGGCAGATCTCGCTTGAACTTGCCCGACTGTGCAACACCGCATAGCTCGTGGTGAAGGCGCTGGCGCTCGCATGTGGCTACCGAGCTTTTGCAGCACGCCGGGCTTGCTCCTAGGATTCGCCGCGACCGCCGCAAAGGCAAGGCGGTGTCTCGACGCTCGGGCGCAGGATGCGGTCTTGACGCGGTTGGAGCAGGGAGCACGCGAGCACCTTCTTGGGGACGAGGGATTTTTGGCATCTCCTTTCTTGTCGCTGGGCGCTGGACACGAAGCTGGTCTCGCCAGGCCGCGCGCTTCTTGGAGCCAGTGGCGCTCTTGGGGAGGAGGTGGAGGAGAGCCCGAGCTGATCACCCACGCAGGACGCGAGGGCGAGGCAGCGAGTGGGATGGCGCAGAGAGCCCCTCGCGACGCCGACGAAGCTCGGTGATGCGAAGCGAGCCACCTCATAGAGGTCGCCGGCGGGGCGTAGCAGCAGTGAGCTCAGGTGCCAGAGCAACGCAGCATGCGCTGCCCATGGGAGTGCGCCCATGCAACGCACGAACCAGCCGAGTCAGCGACGGAGTGGCGGTGCGCGTTTCCCGCCGACCAGGGATGCAAAGAACGACGCCGCTACTGCTTCCCACCGGCCGATGGCGCGCCATGGCGGCAAAGCGACGGAGAACGACGGGAGGCCCATCGACGAGAGCCGTCTGGTGACACGGGCGGCGAGAGCAGCCCGACGTCATGAAGCGAGCTCGACTCTCACCAAGCTTGCCGCTTCTAGCTTCCCTCGATCTCTCCGTGATGAACTCCCGCCTTCCAAAGCTTGCTTCCTCGACTCTTCGCTGACGGTCGCGATGAGGACAGACAAAGAAGATGGTGCTCGATCACCTCCTAGAACGCCGGGATGTTTGGATGCTTGCCATGCAAACACATCGACATTCATCCGCAGGAAAGTGACGAAAGCAGGCCTTCCTATTTGCTATAGAGGGTATAGCTTATGGTGAAAGCCCTCCCATGCCATCCTCCTTGACTCGACACCTTGTTGGTCTCGTGGTGTAGCTCGATTTCTTTCTCTTGCCGGTGGAGCTCCGGCACGCCCTCGACGGGAGCACACAGACAATCAAGAGGTGCGCTTTGCCGGAGGTGCGTAGAGGTCTTTCCGGCCTTCCCTCCCGGCTTGGCGGCAGAGCAGTGCCTTTGCTGCACTCTCGCCGCAATCGCTTTCGGTAGAGTTGGTCACAGATCAACAAGATCCTTCTTGTTGAGGGGACGGTGATGATGGTCATCGCCCGCATCTTCAGCGTGTTATAGGCGAGTGTGACGCCGCATGAACTTGGCTAGTGCCCGCACCGAGGATGCTATCAGGGCAAGGATCTCGCCACATCAAAGACAATCCTTCCGTCTCCGTATTTCAACTTCGCTTCCAAACGCCACGGCAGCGGACTTTACCTTCGGATGACTCTTCCCCGGTTGACCCTTGAAACGTGTTCGCCTCCTTGAGGTCTCCATCAGAATCGCAGCCTTTGATCACAACAAAGTAGATCAAGTTCAAACCGCCCCGCCGCCAACTAGCATCTTCATCACCTTGAGGTTGCGATCATTGGTGAAACCAACAACGCGCACACCACCTTCGCCAGCAATCGTGGTCGCCCTCGGTGTCAAAATGATAGGCGGCCGACCACTTCGGCTTCGAAGGCCGAATGATGGCTCCGCCACTGGATCTCACGCTACCTAACCGCTTGAGCTGGTGGAGAGGTGTGCAGCGAGGCGCCACCATCGACGCACATGGCCTCCGTAGCTTCTCAAACTCTTGTTCGCCGGACTCGCCGTCCCTCGCTATGATCATCGCCTTCGCTTGTCATGCCCTGCGGCCTCTCTGGCTGGTTATCCTTGCCACCGCTTTCCCTTGGCTGCCATATTTTTGTTGATCCTTTAGCACCGCCCCGACCCTTCTCCTTGTCCCCGCTCTCATACTCCGGCTTTTTGCTTCTCGCAAGCAGCTCCACTTGCTCGGCAGCTCGAGGTCGTGGCCCTTGGTGTGGTGGATCTTAAGATCGCTTGGTCGGAGGTTCTCGGCTTGTTCGGTAGCCACCAAGGTTCAAAGAAGCGCGCACCCGCAATTTCTTGCCGGGTCGCTGTTTTGGCCTTCTTGGTAGTGCCGTGTCGTCGATCCTCGACGGCAAGCACGGCCTTGCTCTTTTGCGCTTTCGTCAAGCGGCACCGCCCTTCTCCTTCGGGCGGCAGCAGTCTTCGCTTATATGGTGTCGGTTTATGCACCAGCCGCCTCGCCGGGTACTTCCTCCCCTTAGCTCGAGCGCACTTATCGCCGTAACATAAAGTTTGCCAACTCTTAACGATCTTGCGGTTGCGCACATTCTATGGGATGCAATCGATCACGGCGCGGGCTGAACGTCTCGATGTTGTATTGCACTCACCTGAACCTTTGTATGTACTTGCATAGGTTTTCACCTTCCTTCGGGGATGATATGCAATCGCTGTTCGCCATGAGCTTGATGGCCCTCAAAGGAAGGCGCCAACGAACTCATGACACAACCACCAAGAAGAAATGGAATCTACCGCGGCGCATCAACCATGACATGACATTGGGCTTATGCCAACAGAAGTAATTGGCAAGCACCTTGTCGTCATGCTCTAGCGGCTTGCATCGCGATGGTGTAGATGTTGAGGAACTCGACGGGTGAGTCTTGTCGCTGTACTTCTCGCCAATGTCGGGCTTGAACGTGGTGGAGGGCCATCGAACCGCCAAGACCACGGGTAAAGGCTAGGCAACCCACTCATAGGGTAGGCCACCATAGCCTCCCGTGCTGGGTGGTCCATAGTGGGCCTTGCCCGCCTAACTGGTGGCGCGCTTCACGCCGGGCGTTTCGATGGTAGTTCGAGCGCATTCAAGGGCTCGCCTCAAGAACTTGGCGCTTGATCACTGGGTCCATGGGTCGGATGACGCTATGGAATCGCTGCGTCATCACCACGACCAAACACCGCAGAATCGGGCATGGGGGGAGGAGAGTGCATCGTGGTTGCATCACCTTTGGCCCTTCCACCACCGGGCATGCAAAGGGCTCGATGGAGCATCGGCCTAAGGGCCCCCGCTGGTTGCGGATCATCTTTGTTGGCGACGCCGACGAGGTTCGGATGGTGGCTTCCACCGTCGGCTTTTTCCGCAGCAGAGGAAAGTCAATAGCAAGCTAACGACGCGCCAAAGCTTCATGGTATGGGCGGCGGCAAAGTTACGGGACCGTGGCGCTCCGACTTCTAACCATCTTAGAAGGAGTTTTCATCACGACCTTGCGCGTCAGACGCTATTTTTGCCGGCACTTCAAGGTATGCTGGGCCTCCTTCGGCCCATGAAGGATGCGCAGTGAAAGTGCAACTAATCCCCGGGTGGTTTTGGTAGTTAATAACAACATATATATAATTGAACTAATAGTTTCTTGAGAATCATTTCTAAAAGTTCAAAGGATATGGGTATGGCAAGGATCAAGAAGTGGACCCTCAAATGCTAAGGCAAGCATTGGCAAAAGCTCAAGACTCCATTTTTGGTTTAGTGATCCAAGATCACATTGAGTCTATAGGAAAGCCAATACTATTAAAAGGGATGAGGTTATGATAATGATCCGTTGCTCAAAGTGCTTAGTGATACATCTCCTAAACTATCAGCAACTCTCACCGATTATACACTTCATAAGTAATCTCTGTCCCACCGATTTTCCAAACAAACCAGCACACCGAGATGAACCACCTCAGCCATAAAGCCGAACCCTAGAAATTTCGGATTTTCCGATTCTCAACTCGGTCTCACCGAAACTTGAGTTGCCAAGCTTCAGAACCTTCTGTTATCAAATCGGTGTCACCGAGATGATAAAGTCGGTCCCACCGAGATTGGCAAGCTCTTGTCTTTGTATGAATCGACTAACCGAGATTGTATTTTCGGTCCCACCGAAATCCCAACGCTCACATGATTTGAACTTTCGGTCCCACCGAGTTGTCAACTTCGGTCCGACCGAGATTGGTCAAATGTGTGTAACTGTTGGATTTGTGTGGAGGCTATAAATACCCCTCCACCCCTCTTCATTCGTGGAGAGAGCCATCGTAAAGTACTACCACTCCTACCTTACATTTCTGAGAAGAGAACTACTCACCCTTGTGTTGAGATCAAGTTGCTCCACTCCCACCATATGAAGCTTGATCTCTAGCCTTCCCAAGTGGCTTTCCACTCAATCCTTTCTTCCACCACAGCCAAATCAGGAGGAGAGTTGAGTGTTGGGAGATTATCATTTGAAGCACAAGAGCAAGGAGTTCATCATCATCAACACCATCTATTACCTTTTGGAGGGTGGTGCCTCCTAGATTGGTTAGGTGTCGCTTGGGAGCTCCGCCGAGATGTGGAGTTGAACCAAGAAGTTTGTAAGGGCAAGGAGATCGCTTACTTGTGAAGATCTACCCGAGTAAGGCTAGCCTCCGTGGGCGAGGCCATGATGGCATAGACAAGGTTGCTTCTTCGGACCCTTCGTGGGTGGAGCCCTCCGTGGACTCTCGCACTGCTATTCTCCGTGGGTTGAAGTCTCCATCAACGTGGATTGACGATAGCACCACCTATCGTAACCACGAGAAAATCACCGTGGTTCCAAAATTGCGCTTGTCTTTTCTCCACCTCTCTTTACTACATGTGCAATTTACTTTCCGCTGCCTATACTCTAGAATTGCATGTGTAGGGTGATACTTGACTTGACATCATTGTGAATCGCCAAAAACTTGTCTTTGTCAAAAGGCTGAATTTTTATATTGTCAAGTAGTCTAACCCTCTAGACATACTTTCGATCCTACAAGTGGTATCGAGCTTTGGTCTCCATTGTATTGGTTTCATTGCATTGACTCCATAAGCTTGGTTTCACAACCTAGTAGAGTATGGCGCCTAGTGAGGGTAATTTTCAGAGAGGTCCTTACTTTGATGGTACAAACTTTGCTAGTTGGAAGCATAAAATGAAAATGCATATTCTTGGCTATAACCCGCCGCATGGGGCATTATTTGTGTTGGTTTGCAAGGTGAATTCTTCGAGGAAGGAAAAGTTCCGGATCGCGGTTACAACGGATGAATTATGGATGTTGCAAAACAATGCTCAAGCTTGTGACATTCTCTTCAATGCTTTGTGTCTCGAGGAGTTCAACAAAATCAGCCGCCTTGAGAATGCAAAAGAGATTTGGGATACTTTGGTTGAAATGCACGAAGGTACCGAGTCCGTGGAAGGAATCAAAGCTAGGTGTTCTTCAAGGTCAACTTGACAAGTTCAAGATGAAGGAAGGTGAAGGAGTCACTGAAATGTACTCTAGGCTTGCTCTCATCACAAATGAGATTGCTGGCTTAGGAAGCGAAGAAATGACCGAATCGATTCATCATCAAGAAGATTCTCGTAGCTTTGGATGGAAAGTATGACACCGTGTGCACTTTGATCCAAATGATGCCAAACTATAAGAATCTCAAGCCAACCAAGTCATTGGAAGAATTGTTGCTCATGAGATGACACTTAAAGATAAGGAAGAGCTTCACAACAAGTCAAGTGGTGCTTATAAAGCTACAAGTGATGCTCCCACAACCTCAAGTGACAAGCTAGTTTCCAATGAAGAGATAAGCCTAATGGTGAAGAATCTCAACAAATTCTACAAGAGTAGAAGCAAAGAGAGAAGCTCAAAGTCTAGATCATATGATGAAAAGAGATCTTCTAGTCGTGGATCGAATCGCTATAATTGTGGAAGACCCGACACTATTCAAATGAGTGTTCGATTCTCACAAGAGAAGAGAAGAATTCCAAGAAGAAGAAGCTCAAGAGATGAGTCACCTCGAAAGAGAGAAGGAGTAGAGATGATCGTTATGAACGAAGACCCTCTCGGAGAAGCAAGGATTCGAGAGGAAAGACAAGTCATCAAGGAGCTACACAAGAAGAAAACATCAAGCTCATGTAGGTGAATGGGTCTCCGCCCGACTCCGACAATCAATCCGAAAGAAGCTATCACTCCAACTCCGACTACAAACAAGATGAAGGTGTTGCCGGTCTTGCTCTCGTATCCTCCAACTCCAACTCCTACGCACTTATTTGATTCACGTAAATGAGGTAATTGGAAGATGCTTCATGGCTAAAGGCCCCAAGGTATCACACCCTGAATTCATTGACTTTGATAGTGATGAGGATGACTTGCTTGGTGAAGATGAGCTCTACATGATAAATCCAATGAACATAGTAATGATGAACATGCTAGTAGTCTTTATAGTCGAGAAGAGTCGAATGACAATGCTATGAAGGAGATTGAGCGCCTAACTAAAGAACTAAACACTCTTAAGTTGGCTCATGAAACTACTCAAGAAGATCATAGAGAGCTCCTAAGATCTCATGAGAAGCTACGCTCGAGAAGCTCACTCTAGAGCAAGAACATGAGTTTCTAAAAGCAATCAATGACGCATCTTCAAAGAAGAGTTCTTCATATCTTGCCAAACGACTTCTCTTGTCTAATTTCTTGCCTCCTATTAAAACTAAGCATGACAAGCATAAGAAAAATTCTTCATCTAGTAGTAACAATAACCATGCTAAATCCAATATTGTTGCTTCTAGTAGTTCTCTTGATTCCACTAATAATGTTTCAAGCCGTTACACTTGAGCAAGAAAATAGTTTATTGAAAGGATTTGTCAGACCCCGACTCAATGTCACATCGATCTAGCCAGTAACACCTCATATCACTTTGCGGCCTCACGCACGGTATCTCCCACCGGTGTCGCTTACCTTTGCCCGGACCGCTTATGCCTTTTGGCACACGATATGATAGTGTCGCTAGCATCCATATGAAAAGGAGCCCGGCTGACATGGCTAGTCGTGAAACCCAAAGTGGCACAGACTTACAGGACAGCATCCATGACTCAAAGATCGAACGTGTCGGTCATCGAAGTAAGTTCCGGCAGAGCACCGGGCTAGCAGATTCGTAAACCGGTCAGAAGGGCTAACAGACTCCGACTAACGCTGGACATTTCAAGGGATGTATACAGAACGAAGAAGGACACATGCCGCCAGCCTAAGTGATTCCGAGCAAGAGTAAGCTACCATGGCTCGGTGGAAACACTAGAGACATTTCCTAAGAGAGGCTACTAAAGATAAACAACTAGATAGTCGATCCCACACATTCCAAGCATTTCAATAACATACACACAATATGCTCGATATGTGCAAATACAACATGGCATCACAACATGACTCTACGACTCAAGTATTTATTCATTAGGCCCGAGGAGCGAGATATTACAAACAGGGTCTCATGACCCAACATTCAGAGCATACAAATCAAGGCACACGCGAAGCTCAACATGTCCGAGTACGTATATCTATAAATGAAAAAGGCTAAGAAGCCCGACTATCTACTGATCCCGCCGAGGGCACAAGATCGTGAAATGAGGTAACAAGCTAAACGTCAAGTCCACGGAACTACTAGCTAGACCAAGTCTCTCTCGCAAAAACATAAAATAGGCAAACGTGAGTACAAATGTACCCAAAGAAGACTTACATCGTAACTAACTACATATGCATCATTATCAACAAAGGGATGGTGGAGTTTAACAGAAGAAGCCGCTTTGACTCTGTGGCTATCCTAAACTACTTAATCGCAAGTAACTCTTTGAGGTGATGCACACGAGTCCACATATTCACCATATCAATACACCACTACGGATCCGCTCCCCGCCTCCCTCACGAGAACGCCATCCATAGCACTCACACTTATCTTGGCGATTTTAGAGTATCCACTTTCACTTGTCTATGAACTGTTATAGGCAACCCAAGTCCTTTATCATGACACGGCTATTCAATAGATCATATTAACCCCAGTAGGGTGTACTTTTCATACATGTTTCCACCACTTAGCTGCCCCAGACACCGACATGTGCTCGGCAGACTTCAAGCTTAAAGCCGACGGGTGTAGACCACCACCTACCTAGACACTCAAGTCTCTAGTCCGTGTTTATCGCCTATTTGGGTTCCATCTATGAGGAGTTCCTACCAAGTTTCACCACAGCCCCAAACGATGTGAACAGGTTCCGAGATACCAAACGGGCATCCCAGACACCGTACACGCACTCACCGTGATCACAGCCCACCCCTACGGCGGCCTGTCCACGGCCTCAAGAGGCTACAAACACCGTAAACTACTTGCAACTCCCCGGACAGAGGACTAGGGTGAATAAGAAGTCGAAGGGTCATATTTCAGGCCCAATGCATGGTAGTAGCTGAATCATGGATCACAAACACGTAACTCAGGCCCTAAGGATGGCTTCAATGAGACAACCCACCATGTACTCCTACATGGCCTCTCACCGATACCTTTACCAAATCGTGTTCACACACTTAGCTCACACACAAGAGGACATGTTCACGCACCTCCGATTCATTCCCATGAATCGATCGACTCAACTCTAAGCAAGAGTGCATGACAAACAAGCATGTATGAGTAGGCACAATAGGGCTCAAACAACTCCTACTCATGCTAGTGGGTTTCATCTATTTACTGTGGAATGACAGGTCATGCAAAGGATAAGGGGTTCAGCTACCGCAGCAAGTAACAAATGATTCGTTGTTGTCCTAATGCAGTAAAAGAGAGCAGGAGCGAGAGAGTGGGATTATATCGAATGAACAAGGGGTTTTGTTTGCCCGCACTTCAAGATAACATTGAGTCTTCATCGCTGTCAACGATCACATCATCGCAGACATCGCTCACCGAGGAACAACACCCGCAAACACGTAAGATACACGATCAATGCGATGCACAATATGATGCATGCTATGACATGGCAACATGCTGGTGTTTTTGAGCTAATGCAACTAGCAACAGATTAAATGAAGTTGGTTTGAATACAAGATTCAAATTCAAACTCCATATGTGATTATTCAAATGCCATTTAATTGATTTGTGCTAAACAGCAGCTATAAGTTGCTCTAACATGCATGAAAATGGTACAGATGGATTCCTTGAATTTTTCTGATAATTTTACATATATAATTTGTTTCATTTGGAGCTACTGCTGAATTTCTATGAATTTTAGAAGTTTGGAATATTTTCTCGAATTTCTTATATAAAAATAAATCTAGAAAATAAGTTATCATATACCGACGCCCGTGGTGACGTCAAGAGTCAACGGGCCGGCCAGGTCAAACCTCGACGCTGGGTCCAGGTGTCAGTACAATTAACTAATTTAATTTAGTTTAAACTAATCTGTATTAATGTAGGGGGCCCCACCGTCATTGACCAACGGAGTCAACCGGCCCACCTGCGGGTCAAAGTCGACGCTGCTGCACGGGCGTTAGCTCGCCGGGCAGCGACGCGGGCGGCGAAGTGGTTTTCACCGCTCCGCCACCAAATGGGACGCGAAGGCATCGCGTGAGTCGGGACGAGCCGCGTTTGGCGGAGTCCGTTGGGTCGGGTGGCCTGAGTTGGCGCTGGCGATGAGCTCGCGGCGGTCAAGCTCGCCAACTCGCGGCGCTGGGCTGCGGTGGTTTAGGCGCGTGGTGCTAGCACCTACGGCCTCTACGCTGTGCGAGGAGGTGACGGCACAAGCCCATGACCAAATGGTCACCGAGCAACACCGCGACGTGGTCGGGCGGCGGCGCAGCGGTGAGCTTTGTATAGTCGCCACGATGCACGAAGGCAAACGGAGAGGATGAAGAGGTAGCTGAGCTCACGGCGGTCTTAGAACCAGACGGCGCAGCCGGGACGAATCGATGCGCGGCGACGGCCAAGGGGATTCTATGGGCGTGCTCGTGAAGTCGAGCTTGAAGAAGACGGGCAGAGCGCTGGAGCGCGGGCTCAGCTGCTCGACGGAGAGGAGGGCGGCGGAGCTCCTTGACAAGGTGGCGGCACGGAGACGACGGAGGGCACGGCTATGGCGACGCCGCGCCACCAGCAGGCCGCCATCATGGGAGAAAGCGGAGAGCGTAATGTGGGACGCAAAGGGTGTCGGCGAGGTCGGGAGGGTGAGGGGTTCGCTCCACGCCGCCACCGACCAGTGGAAGCGGCGAGGCGGGCGGCAGCTGCGTGGCACGATGCCGCGTGCTCGTCTGCCGAGCACGCCTCCGCCTCAGGCAAGCAGCCACCGGGCGCAAGGCCTGGCCGGGCCGGGCAGGGCCGGGCTGGGCTGCTGGGAGCGCTGTAAGTCCTTCCGCCTCGCTTTTATTTATTGTTTTTCTATTTTGTTCTCAGAAATTTTGGGGCTTTATTTAAAATACTAAAACGCTTCCAAAAATCTGCAAATAATTGTGGGCTCATGGGATTATTCCTAGTAGCCCACACTTAAGTTCAGAATTATTTGAGCATTTAACATATTTACTAGCATTTAAATGCCCAAATGCAAAGTACATATGATTTAATTCAAGGACCAAATATGTCATGGAAAATGTGCAACACCTCCGTTATGGTTCTAGCATTTTTAAATGATGAACATTTTTGAAAGCCATTTGGATTCACTAAAATTATTTTAGTTGAACCTAGTGAATTCCTTTGATGCTAGGGTTTAGGCAATCCCCATTTCAAGTTTCATAAAATTTTAAACATGATGGATGGATGATAAAGCAAAGACAAGCAAGGCCTGAATCGATGATGACAACACACCTCATTAAACAAGAATCTGGCCCCGAGATTCAAAACGTGAGGTAAGAAGACAAAGGGACACAAGCTATTACAATCTTCACCATCCAACTGCCTTTCCTCGAGGTGTTGATCTGCTGACTCAAAACAATCTTGACGCCTTTGCTAAAGGTGGTCTTCATCCAACATGACAACAAGAGGGAAAAGAGGGTTTTAGAAGAATCAATCTTCTTGAGGTTCGAGCAACTTAGGATCATCTCAAGGATCACAAGATCAACTCACGTAATGAGACGAGAAACATCTCTCGAGCCGAGAGGCAAGACATGCTTCGTGAAGGATAGAAGACATAATTTGACGAGGTTTCAAAGTAGTGAGGAAACAATTACTATGATCCCATAACGGGCACCTTGGGAGAGGTGACTCAGAGAGATGTCCCTTATGGCAAAAAGAATTACATTTGATTCAAAGATCATTGAAACTCTTTATACCAGCCTAAGGCAATTCACAAATGATCATTTGAAGGAGTTCGAGAGAATGACATTCTCGGCCGTAATGGATGATGTGGATTACCTTGTTGAAGACAACACAAGGGGTGATTTCAGATAGCTAGGGGAAGCTCAAAGAAGGAGAGTGAATTCATCGTTGGAATGGTTATAGCATAACCGAGGGAATTGAGAGCAATCCCTGCTAGTAACTACGATTGCACCTAATGCTTGTGCGTGTCTCAAGAGCTTGAGCATTTCCATATTCATCAAGGTTTTACCAACATCCATGTCGAGGATCCCGCAACACATCATACTACCATGATGAATAGTGATGGACGATGCAGATGCAAAGGAAGATAACACCTTCTCAGATTTCACTTTGCGAGGCCAAGGAAACAAAACTCGATGATCGATCGAGAGACATTTAGCACTCCGCTTCTAATGTTCTCCTTGATGTACTAGCATATCTCATCCATAGATATGGTCCGCATCTAGAGCATCAAGTAAAGGTCGGACTTGAAACTCCAAAATCATAAGGCACAACTAGGAGTAAATCCTACGAAGTCCTTATGGGGAGGTGGCCAACTTTCTCAATCAAGATACTACAATAGCGTGTCTTCCATGGGTGTGCTCGCCATACATCCACTTTACCGCTATCGCGAGACCAATATTATAGTTCTTGGGAAATGTTCCAACCATCATATCTCGCCGAGATTCAGATCCGTTGGTGTCGAATAATCCGCACTCATCGAGTCTAGAAAGAAAACTGAAAGTTTGAACACCAATCGATTTAGATGACGTCGCGAGATTCTCGAAATGAACTACGATAGCAAGCTCCGTAACATGAGCTGGTTCACATAAACCTGTGAACACGCTGTCCAAGACAAGCATGACCACATAGTAGTCTTATAATAAAACACTAGCGAAGTTCAGAGGGAAACCATCATCGAGGATATCAAGTCCCGCATAAGTCTCGAGCCCACGAAGGAACTTCTTTCCTTGAACAAATCAATCAGCTGGGTTTGGTGCTAGGAACACATATGGAGTGGAGGTAATTAATCTACCAAACCATAGAATACTTCAGACGTGATGCATGACTGATTTGGGATGATTCCAAAGGAAGCAACATTGACTTCCTCAATTCACGGCGCAACTTGCATCAAATGTACATGAACTAGAGGAAGTCACTTACATCCAACATATGCTTCATGAGCTAGCATGAACAAATGCTTTAAAAAGTTTCCAACACTAGCTTAATGTTCAACAAAACTATGGAGAAGACAAGGATGTTGTTGATGGGCTTAACAACAATTCATCCTGGTTTTCCATGAAGATTGAATTCCATAATTATGAGAACAAGTGATAGCATTGGTCGACCCAAAAGATATAATGGTGTATGCTCGAGGAAAATCCACGAGTAAGACAACATTATTTAACATCGTTATTCCGATTTGATTTGAGAATAGCCCACACTCAAATCAAAGTTTGGCAAGACAATAGCTCCAAATAACCGGCCTCGAGGATCAATTGATGAAGATATCACCTTTCTTCAACACACACACAAGATATCCCTTAACATGAGCCAAGTCGCAAGCTTTTATCTTCCAACTCTCCAAGTTGTTGTTTAGCTTGACCAATCAGCTCGTGGATATGCAACATGATTCTTGGAGAAGGGGTGGTTTATAAGAATAAACCAACTTGATCACGTAACTCAACATAGCGGCCAGTGACATCCTCGTGATACCTCCAAGAAGACAATCGGAGAATCATGAACCATCGATATGTTACTAAGCTCGAGAACAATCTTGCTTTGAGGGCAAGATGATATGATCAAATGAGCGAGGACTTGACAAGATCCTAACTCATTAATCGAAATGTGCACCAGAAAATTGGACTAGGTAGCACGACCAATCTTAGGGTGACGATTCAATAACCAACACGCTAAGAATGAGGTTATCGCCCATTTAACTACCAAGCAACGGAGTTGTTAGGGGTATAGATTTCACACATCATGGTTCACTTGTCGGCATTCCGCCGCAACAACACGGAACCGAGAAATGAATAATGATGGCGAAGTATCATCAGATCAAGAGTTCATAAGAGGTGTGCAATTCTCACGATACCCTTTGTTATGAAAGAGGATGATACTCTGTGTAGAATGTAACAAAAGCTGGATTGGCATTTTGATCTCGCTGGCACAACTTCTTTGATCCAATCCTAGAAATGGATGAGATATCGAGTTCGATTCTCCTAGTCATTCCGAATAGAATGGTGGACGGACCACAAGAGTAGTAGGCATCAATAAACTAATGCAAGCCTACTCTTGACTATCCATTGATAGACGAGGGTCGAAACCACTAAAGAGGGACAACTCAAAGGAGCATATGATTTTCTGAGTTGTGGACGATTGATTAGTATGTCGAACCAAGTTCAACATATTTCTTCCAGATAACCCATGCGTAAAGGTAGAATCGGGCAGAGTCACAACATAGAATCGATAATTCATCGAGAGAACTTTTGTTGTGATCTTTTGGTTCAACGAGGAACTGCTGCCATAAGTAGTTCATGGTATTTGGAAGAATGATATACCACGAAGCTCGAGGACTATCGCAAAGGTTACTAATAACCTAAAGGAACGAGCAAACACTATCAACATGAATTGAGTAGGGTGAATATCGGGTTCAAAACCCAGGAGTAGAATACCTACTACTAAATGGCATCACGGGATGCTTTCGAGAATGAAGGCCAGAATCATCACACCGGGAACACAAATTATGGCTAGATTACTAGATGATCCCCTTAAGACACCTAGGGTCATAATAATAATTCCAACATATATGTCGGGCAATAGAATACCTCAACTCAAAGATTTAGTGTGATTAAACCGCTCAAGGAGCATCAAAACCAGAGGGAAAGGATTTGCAAGTGCATCGACTATTTAGAAACCTCGATAACTCTGACAAAGATAACGGGTCAGAATCCTCAAAAAGTTTGGAGACATACTACAAAATGGTGGCATAGCCAATTCAAGCACAATATCAAAATTTCGAGATCAGCAAGCTATGAACATACTAAGTAGTAAAGCTGAACTAAGAGTTGAAACTAATAATTCTATAAGTCTCGGATTAGTAACACGCCATCCTCGATAGATAGATGAGAAGGCCTAGTTCTTAAACCCCGAGAAGAGAAGAGGTTGACCGCATCGTAAGGCCATGAGGTATAAGGAGTAAAAAGAGCCTTACGCTCCATCCCACAATCAATTTCTACATATAACTAAAGCATTTCTAGACTCAACTTCACCAGTTTGGCTTGGTAATCCTACATGCAACAAGCTCGATACTAAAGTTGTCAGACCTCGACTCAATGTCACATCGATCAGCCTGTAACACTCATATCACTTTTGCGCCTCACGCACGTATCTCCTACCGGTGTCGCCACTTTTGCTCGGGACCGCTTATGCTTTTGGCACACGATATGATAGTGTCGCTAGCATCCATATGAAAAGGAGCCCGGCCGACATGGCTAGTCAGAAACCCAAAGTGGCATGATTTACAGTGATGTGCATCCATGACTCAAAGATCGAACGTGTCGGCCATCGAAGTAAGTTCCGGCTGTAGCATCGGGCTAGCAGATTCAGAAACCGGTCAGAAGGGCTAACAGACTGCAGACTCAACGCGTGACATTTCAAGGGATGCATACGTGAACGAAGAAGGACACATGCCGCCAGCCTAAGTGATTCTTGAGCAAGAGCAAGCTACCATGGCTCGGTGGAAACACTAGGAGACATTTCCGTAAGAGAGGCTACTAAAGATAAACAACTAGATAGTCGATCCCACACATTCCAAGCATTTCAATAACATACACACAATATGCTCGATATGTGCAAATACAACATGGCATCACAACATGACTCTACGACTCAAGTATTTATTCATTAGGCTCCGAGGAGCTTAGATATTACAAACAGGGTCTCATGACCCAACATTCAGAGCATACAAATCAAGACACACGCGAAGCTCAACATGTCCGAGTACGTACATCTATAAATGAAAAAGGCTAAGAAGCCCGACTATCTACTGATCCGCCGAGGGCACAAGATCGAAGCTGAGGTAACAAGCTAAACGTCAAGTCCACGGAACTACTAGCAGACCAAGTCTCTCTCAAAAACATAAAATAGGCAAACGTGAGTACAAATGTACCCAAAGAAGACTTACATCGTAATCTAACTACATATGCATCATTATCAACAAAAGGGATGGTGGAGTTTTAAAGAAGCCAGCTTTGACTCGTGGCTATCCTAAACCACGATCGCAAGTAACTCTTTGAGGTGATGCACACGAGTCCACATATTCACCATATCAATACACCACTACGGATCCGCCCCCGCCTCCCCACGAGAACGCCATCCATAGCACTCACACTTATCTTATGATTTTAGAGTATCCACTTTCACTTGTCTATGAACTGTTATAGGCAACCCTGAAGTCCTTTATGACACGGCTATTCAATAGATCATATTAACCCCCAGGGTGTACTTCTTCATACATGTTTCACCACTTAGCTGCAGACACGCACATGTGCTCGGCAGACTTCAAGCCGAAGCCGACGTGGTGTAGACCACGACCTACCTAGACACTCAAGTCTCTAGTCCAGTTTATCGCCTATTTGGGTTCCATCTATGAGGAGTTCCTACAAGTTTCGCTCACAGCCCCAAACGATGAACAGGTTCTCCGAGATACCAAACGGCATCCGCACACTGTACACGACTCCACTCTACAGATCACAGCCCACCTCACGGCCGGGCCACTGCCCACGCCTCCAAAGAGGCTACAAACACCGTAAACTACTTGCAACTCCCCGGACAGAGGACTAGGTGAATAAGAAGTCGAGCGGGTCATATTTCAGGCCCAATGCATGGTAGTAGCTGAATCATGGATCACAAACACGTAACTCCAGTTCCTAAGGACGGCTTAATGAGACAACCCACCATGTACTCCTACATGGCCTCTCACCGATACCTTTACCAAATCGTGTTCACACACTTAGCTCACACACGAGGACATGTTCACGCACTTCGATTCATTCCCATGAATCGCACCGACTCAACTCTAAGCAAGAGGTGCATGACAAACAAGCATGTATGAGTAGGCACAATAGGGCTCAAACAACTCCTACTCATGCTAGTGGGTTTCATCTATTTACCGTGGGAATGACAGTCATGCAAAGGATAAGGGGTTCAGCCACCGCAGCAAGTAACAAATGATTCGCTGTTGTCCTAATGCAGAAAAGAGAGCAGGAGCGTAGAGAGTGGGATTATATCGAATGAACAAGGGGTTTTGCTTGCCTCGGCACTTCCAAGATAACATTGAGTCTTCATCGTTGTCAACGATCACATCATCGTACATCGCTCACCGAGGGAACAACACCGCAAACACGTAAGATACACGATCAATGCGATGCACAATATGATGCATGCTATGACATGGCAACATGCTGGTGTTTTTGAGCTAATGCAACTAGCAACAGATTAAATGAAGTTGGTTTGAATACAAGATTCAAATTCAAACTCCATATGTGATTATTCAAATGCCATTTAATTGATTTGTGCTAAACAGCAGCTATAAGTTGCTCTAACATGCATGAAAATGGTACAGATGGATTCCTTGAATTTTTCTGATAATTTTACATATATAATTTGTTTCATTTGGAGCTACGTTGAATTTCTATGAATTTTAGAAGTTTGAATATTTTCCGAATTTCTATATAAAAATAAATCCGTAAAATAAGTTATCATAGCCACCGACGTCTGCGGTGACGTCAGCAGTAACGGGCCGCCAGGTCAAACCGACGACGCGGGTCCAGTGGTGTCAGGCTAATTAACTAATTTAATTTAGTTTAAACTGATCGGTAATTAATGTAAGAAGGCCCCACCGCCAATGACTCAACGGAGTCAACCGGCCCACCTGCGGGTCAAAGTCGACGCGGGTCAAGACCGGGCGTTAGCCGGGCGAGCGACGCGGGCGGCGAAGTGAGCCATTGCCCGCCACCAAATGGGACGCTGAAGGCATCAGCGGAGCTGGGACGAGCCGCTTTTTGGCGGAGTCCGCTGGGGTCGGGTGGCCGAGTTGGCGCCGGCGATGAGCTCGCGGGCGTCAAGTCGGGCCAACTCGTGCGCGAGGCTGCGGTGGCTCAGGCGGCGTGGTGCTAGCACCTTCGCCTCTACGCTGTGCGAGGAGTGTGACGGCACAAGCCCATGACCAAATGGTCACGAGCAACGCCGCGACGTGGTTTGGGCGGGCGGCGCAGCGGTGAGCTTCAGATAGTCGCCACGATGCACGAGAAGGCAAACGGAGAGGATGAAGAGGTAGCTGAGCTCACGGCGGTCTTAGAACCAGACGGCGAGCCGGGATGAACTCGATGCGGCGGCGACGGCGGCAGGGGATTCATGCGTGTGCTCGTGAAGTCGAGCTTGAAGAAGACGAAGCAGAGCGCGAGCGCCGGCTCAAAGCCGCTCGACGGAGAGGAGGGGCGGCGAGCTCCTTGACAAGGTGGCGGCACGGAGACGAAGGAGGGCACGGCTATGGCGACGGCGCCGCCACGACAAATACGGGCCATCATGGGAGAAAGCGCGGAGAGCGTAACAGGGACTGCAAGCGGTGTCGGCGAGGTCGGGAGGGTGAGGGGTTCGCCCACGCCGCCACCGACCAGGAAGCGGCGAGGCGGCGGCACTGCAGGCACGATGTCGTGCTCGCCGTCGAGCACCTGCCTCGCCTCCTGGGCAAGCAGGCAGCTGGCGCGCAAGGTGGCTGGGCCGGCAGTGGCCACATGCTGTGGGAGCGCCTGTAAGTCCTCTCAGCCTCGCTTATTTATTGTTTTTCTATTTTGTTCAGAAATTGGGGCTTTATTTAAAATATTAAAACGCTTCCAAAATCCTGCAAATAATTGTGGGCTCATGGGATTATTCCTAGTAGCCCACACTTAAGTTCAGAATTATTTGAGCATTTAACATATTTACTAGCATTTAAATGCCCAAATGCAAAGTACATATGATTTAATTCAAGGACCAAATATGTCATGGAAAATGTGCAACACCTCTCGTTATGGTTCTAGCATTTTCCGTAAATGATGAACATTTTTGAAAGCCATTTGGATTCACTAAAATTATTTTAGTTGAACCTAGTGAATTCCTTTGATGCTAGGGTTTAGGCAATCCCCATTTCAAGTTTCATAAAATTTTAAACATGATGGATGGATGATAAAGCAAAGACAAGCAAGGCCTGAATCGGGATGTGACAGGATTATAGAGAAAGGTGTTCACAAGAGCCTTGCCTAAGCAAGAACTTTGAGGAAATTGTTCGCAAGCAAGGAAGGCACGGAAGAATCAAGGAATTGGTTTTGAGCGAAAGTTCAACGCCGAGGGTAGTGAATGGGAAGAAGGTCAATATCCCACTCCACGCTTTATTCTCAAAAGGAGAAGTACAACCCTACTTCTTCCAATGTGGAACAAGCTCAAGATGATCTTCCACCACAAGACCACAAGCTAAAAGGCAAGGACAAGCTTCAAGAGGAGATTGATGCATTTATTGAAGCACCTAAAGCCATGGTCAAGTGGGTTCCCAAGGAAACGCCAAGTTCTACTCGACAAGCTCAACTACAACCCCAAGGATTCCCATCAAGATGATGTGGATCCCAAGAAGAAGAACTAGAGAGTTCTTGAGGGTGACTCCGCCAACATACTTCACTCACATTCATTTTGGCAAAAACTTGTGCAATCAACTTCCACATATTGCACTAGTTCATGGAGTCACAAACCTCTTGTTGGTAAGTCAAGGGACAAGGTAATCATTGCTTTCATGGACATCATCTATTGTGAACTTCAATCTATGTCCATGGATATCCTTGTTTGTTCCTTGTGGGACTAACCCATGTAGGTATTGAAAGTGCCCAATCCAAAGGATTGCTCCCAACTCTTGATGATCTTCATCAACATTGAGCATCCACATCTTCAACATCTACATGAAGTCTTCTACGACAACCCAAGGTTAGTTTGACCCTTTAAAAGGGGTTCTCACATCTAGGGGGAGCTTTGCTCTAAAGAATTGAGCTAAAGCATCTTCAAATGATGTGAACACATCAATGCTTTATGTAAAAGTGGTAACCCCACTTGTGCTTAAACGATGAGTATGACCTATGATCAAATGTTCTCATTTGGCTCCTAAGTCAACATACTCATATAAAGATGACCTAGTCATCGGCTAAATTGTGTGATAGTAGCTAGAGTTTTGATTGTGCATGTTTGACACATATTTCATTTGCTATCTTATTGTGTGAGCATGTTGATGCATGATTTTATCCATTCAAGGACATCCATTTGTTGCTTTGGTCTTTTGATTTTTCTCGACCAAATGGATGGACAAGAATGCCTAAGTACTCCCCTAGCTATCTATGCTATCTTGTCTCAAATTCTATTCATGCTTACATCACAAACTTTGAACAAGTTATTTTTGACCCTCCGAGTGAGGAGCACTCGAGCCACCGATCCGCAAGGGCTAACTTCCAAAACCTTCTAAGTGTTTTCGGTCGCACTAACTCCTCAAACTCGTCAAACCGAAAACAGCTTAGATTGATCTAGGTTTTCACCTCGTGAAACCGAAGTTGTGATTTTCGGCGTGATCAAGTGTATAATCGTCATAGTTATTCATCTTGTGCCACCGAAGTTTTACAACTCGTCCCACCAACAAAGAAGGGGGTATATATCCTCCGGGTCACGCGATTGATTTCTACTTCAAACGCTTCGCCTTCCACACCCTTTGCCGCTGCCGTGGTCTCCGGATCGCTCCGCTGTCCGTCAGGCGCCCGCCGCAGTCTCCATCGCCAACGGATATCTTCTCCGCTGTTAGCCAGAGAGAAACTCCACCAAGTTAGGTGAGTTTCGATCCCACTGCGCTCCCATCTCCGATTCTATGCACGCTTGGTTTGCCTGTAATCTTGCCACGATTGAAATCTTCCCTGCACCAGATTAGTTCTTTGGACGAGATTCGAGTAAAAGTTTTAGGGTTAGGTTTCACAATATCTCGGTGAGACCGATTTACATTCTCAGATGACCGATTTGGCCTATGGCCATTGTGATCGCACTCCTTCGTCCAACCGAAGTTGTGCAAATCGTGGTGTGACCGAAATGAGGATTCTGAAACCCTAGTGTTTTCGGCAGATCAAACCCACTTCGTCCAACCGAAAGTGGTGTGAATGCTTCGCTTGAACACTTCTGATTCACCGAATTTTAAACTCTGTCTCGACCAAATTTCTTCCTGTGAAAACCTAATACTAGAATTCAACTCATTTGTTTGCAAAACTTCTAGCTTGTGATAACTCTTCTACTCGCCTATACCTTATCTATTCACAAAGTTGTCACCATGTCGATGCCCGACAGCCGTAACAGGTCGAGTCACCTATTGTCGATATTCCAGAGGCAGGTGCACTAGTCCCGATCCCAAGAGCTCATCGATGATGGTGAGAGGAGTACACCAAGTGGTTTGCCTCCCCAGCCACCTGTGGCAAAAAGAAGAGAAACTCAGATGATGAAGACTCAGATTTTGTTGTTGAGGAAGAAGTCTCCTCAAAGCCCAAGAGAAAAGTTGTTGCCAAAGAGCCACTGTGGTCAAGAAACAAAGAAGGGCACCAGAAAGTCAAGCAGTCCACTATTGCCAAGAAGCTGAGTTTGGAAGAGGAAACTACAAGCAAGGTGAAGAAAACTTCCAAGAGGAAGAGGATTGTGCATGATGATGCAGCAGAGGAAGATGAGGATGAGGAAGCACCCCACCCTCCTCGTAAGTCTAAGTTCATGGGTGATGCCATCGTGGCCGGAGCCACTTCAAAGCCCAAGCACTCGCTCTAGTTAAGGCAGCTCTAGCAAAGCCCGCCGCCAAGCCAAAGAAAACAATCAGAACATTCCAGATCAAAAGAAGAAAGATGATGTGCCACCACAGTGTCGATGATGAAGCACCAGCCTTGTCAAACTTCGGCGTAAACCGCCACTTCACAATGATGCTCATCCTCAAGCCGAGAACATGAAGGAAAGGAAGGATAGAGGTCTCGTGCTATGGAGACAATCCACCCATATGCCGTGGAGGAGAAGAACTGTTGTTGATCCTGATTTCACACCCAGAGCAGCAGACTTCTATGAGATCTGCCGATGGACAAGAAGCCCATAGTGGCGTATACAAGATTTGTTGACGGAAGTACATTGACAAGTGAAGAGCACAGAGACTTCTTTCCACATGTGCATGAAAGCTTCACCGCATGTGGTGTTGCAGACTTTGTAGGTCAAGTTGACCAGTTGGAATGATGAAATGATTATGCAATTCTATGCCACGGCTCATTTCTATCCAGATGGAAAGATCACATGGATGATCAAGGCCAAAGATTCTCTTCAACTGTCAAGAATGGGCGAATCACTGAATGCTCCAAAGGCAAAGAGAGGATGACATTGATGTATATGGTATTCCCAAGAAGAACCATGAATCCATGAAGAATATGTACAAAGAGGTTCCAGCTAAGGATTTGGGAATCTGAAGCTCGCCTGCCAGTATTATCTCTGTGCAGGTCTACCTACCACAAACACTATTCTCAAGCATACCTTGATGCCCAAGTCTAGAGATCATCGCATGATCGAGGATACTCTATCAACATGCTGCATATACTTGATGAGAAGGCACCTTTCAAGGTGATGGACTTGATAGTTGAAACCATTAAGAGGATCGCAACACCGTAAAAGGTCGTGGTGGATTTGCCCAGATATTCAGATGCTTATCAATGCCAAGTTTGGCACGGCACATTCTTGTTGGATAGAGAGCACTTACCACCGCAGCTTGAGCATGAGGACAATGTTGTTGTGATGGATGAGGAGGATCCAACGCCGCTTGAAGGTCAAGCAAAGATTGAAGCTGCCAAGAAAGCCAAAGTCGATAAGGAAGCAGAGCAAGCAGCCTAAACCAAAGAGTGTTGGAGAGCAGCTACTTGAAGCTACCCAAAGGATTGAACAACGCCTGCCAAGATTGTGCAGCCTCAGAGAGCCTAGAGAGGATTGTTGAAGACAAGATCCATGCTCGATGTAAAGCCGATCAAGTGCAAGTAATCACAACAAGCTTGAGGCGTATATTGAGGAAGCAAAGAGGAGAAGGAAGAGCTTATGCGTGAGATGCAGGATGACTTAGTCCAGATGATTATCAACAGCCTCCCGGCTCCCACAAGACCCCGATCAGCTGCTATTCCAAAGGATGTGACACCAGACTACAGCCTCAAAGACTCTCCCACAGCCTCCATCGCAGCTCCACCCAGCTCCAAAGGACCACCTCCAGCCTCCACAGATATCACCAAGTCTTCACGATGTGCCATCTCAACTCCAACATCAACCTGCACAGAGCCGCCAGAGTCCCTAGTGACGCTTAGCTCTATGCCTTTTCGAACTTTTTGGTAACTTGTTGCCAAAGGGGAGAAATTGTATAGATCATAGGACTTTAGAGAGAGAGAGCTGTTGTTTTTGCGCTTTTGCTCTTTTCGCTCATTTGTGGTTTCTTTGAGATACTTTTGGTTTTCGAGACATTCTGCGGTGTTTGATACTACGCTTGATGAGTGCTTGGTCGCATTATATCTTAATGTGTTCTTAATGCTTATCATATGCTATTCATATCTTGTATGACCATTTACTCATGTCTTGGTGATTGGGTGCATGCTATTCATTCTTATCATTTTGTGCGCCCACCAAGATGTATGTGACATCAAGAGTGACCCATGATCCTAATCGATTGTGCATTTGCATTCAAACGCAAATCTTAAATAATGCAAAATTTAGGGGAGCTCTTGCTTATCACATACTTCTCAAAGCGTATTTATATTATTCATTGATTATATCCTTTGTCGAAGTTTTGATCTATATGTTTTCATCAATTACAAAAAGGGGAGATTGAAAGTGCAACTAATCCCGGTGGTTTTGGTAATTAATAACAACATATATATCATTGAACTAATAGTTTCTTGAGAATCATTTCGTAAAGTTCAAGGATATGGGTATGGCAAGGACCCAAGAAGTGGACCCTCAAATGCTAAGGAAAGCATTGGCAAAAGCTCAAGACTCCATTTTTGGTTTAGTGATCCAAGATCACATTGAGTCTATAGGAAAGCCAATACTATTAAAAGGGATGAGGTTATGATAATGATCCGTTGCTCAAAGTGCTTAGTAATACATCTCCTAAACTATCAAGAACTCTCACCGCATTATACACTCATAAGTAATCTCGTCCCACCGATTTTCCAAACCCAGCCATGTCAGACCTCGACTCAATGTCACATCGATCTAGCTCAGAACACATCATATCACTTTTGCGGCTCACGCACGGTATCCCAATGGGTGTCGCCTTACCTTAGCTCCGGACTGTTATGCCTTTTGGCACGCTGTGATATGATAGTGTCGCTAGCATCCATATGATAAGGAGCCCGGCCGACATGGCTAGTCGTGAAACCCAAAGTGGCATTGATTACAGGACAGTATCCATGACCCAGCTTCGAACGGTTTCGGTCATCATGAATAAGTTCCGGCTGTAGCACTGGCTAGCAGGACTCGTGAAACCGGTCAGAAGGGCTAACAGACTCCGTACTTGACACGTGACATTTCTCGGCGATGTATATGAGCGAAGAAGGACACATGCCGCCAGCCTAAGTGTTCCTGAGTAGTAGCAAGGTACCATGGCTCTGGAAACACTAGGAGACATTTCCGTAAGAGAGTCTACTAAAGATAAACAACTAGATAGTCGATCCCACACATACCAAGCATTTCAATAACATACGCACAATATGCTCGATATGTGCAAATACAACATGGCATCACAACATGACTCTACGACTCAAGTATTTATTCAATAGGCCCGAGGAGCCAGATATTACAAACATGGGTCCTCATGACCCAACATTCAGAGCATACAAGTCAACACAAGCGAAGCTAATATGTCCGAGTACGTACATCTATAAATGAAAAAGGCCGGTGAGAAGCCCGACTGCCTCTACCAGATTCCGCCGAGGGCACAAGATCGAGCTGAGGTAACAAGCTAAACGTCAAGTCCACGCTGAACTACTAGCTAGACCGAGGTCTCTCTCAAAAAACATAAATAGGCAAACGTGAGTACAAATGTACCCAAAGAAGACTTACATCGTAACTAACTACATATGCATCATTATCAATAAAGGATGGTGGAGTTTAATCAAGCAAGCCAGCTTTGACTCGTGGCTATCCCGAACTACGATTGCAAGTAACTCTTTGAGGTATGCACACGAGTCCACATATTCACCATATCAATACACCACTATGGATCCGCACTGCCTCCCTACGAAAGCACGCCATCCATAGCACTCACGCTTATCTTGCGATTTTAGAGTATCCACTTTCACTTGTCTATGAACTGCACAGCAACCTGTAAGTCCTTTTCCAGGACACGGCTATTCAATAGATCATATTAACCCCGCAGGGTGTACTTCTTCACACACGCTCACCACTTACCGCTGCTTACACGACATGTACTGCAACCTTCAAGCCGAAGCCCAACGGGTGTCGGCCACGACCTACCTAAACACTCAAGTCCCTAGTCCAGTTTATCGCCTATTTGGGTTCCATCTATGAGGAGTTCCGCCAAGTTTCGCCACAGCCCCAAACGATGTGAACAGGTTCCGCGGACACCAATCGGGCGCCCGGCTTATCTGCCACGGTTTACCAGATCACAGCCCACCCCTTACGGCCAACAAGACGGCCTCCAAAGATACTACAAACACCGTAAACTACTTGCAACTCCCCGGACGTAAGACAAGGGTGAATAAGAAGCCGAGAGGGTCCATTGGTTTCGGGCCCAATGCGTGGTAGTAGCTGAATCATGGATCACAAACACGTAACCCAGTTCCCGAGGCCGCTGCAATGAGACAACCCACCATGTACTCCTACATGGCCTCTCACCGCTACTTTTACCAAATCGTGTTCACACACTTAGCTCACACACAAAGAGGACATGTTCACACACCTCCGTTCATCCTCGATGAATCGTAATTCGACTCAACTCTAAGCAAAGAGTGCATGACAAACAAGCATGAATGAGTAGGCACGACAGGCTCAAACAACTCCTACTCATGCTAGTGGGTTTCATCTATTTATCGTGGAATGACAGTCATGCAAAGGATAAAGGGTTCAGCTACCGCAGCAAGTAATAGTTGAATCGTTGTTGTCCTAATGCAAAGAAAAGAGAGCAGGAGCGAGAGAGTGGGATTGTATCGAATGAACAAGGGGTTTTGCTTGCCTCGGCACTTCAAGATAACATTGAGTCTTCATCATGTCAACGATCACATCATCCAGACGCTGTCTCATCGAGAGGGACAAACACCCAGAATCGAGAAAGAACACAATCAATGCAATGCTAAAATATGATGCATGATCATGACATGGCAATATGCTGTGATTTGATCTAATGCACCTAGTTATGATTTAAATGAAGTTGGTTTGAATACATGATTCAAATTCCAACTTCACATATGATTATTTAAATGCCCTTTATTTGTTTTGTCCAAATCAGAGGACAAACATTGTTCAAACATGCATGAAAATGGTACAGATGGATTCCTTGAATTTTTCTGATAATTTTTCATATATAATTTGTTTGATTTGGAGCTACGTTGATTTTATATGAATTTTAGAAGTTTTGGTTATTTTCCGGATTTTCCGATTTATTTTAAAACCGTAAATGATTTATTGCGTCAAGATTAGGTCATGCTGACCTCAGAGGTCAACAGCGCCATTCAGTCAAACCTGACCAGGGGGTCCACCGTCAAAGCTGACTAACTAACTAACCTAGTTAATTAGCACTAACCTAGGTTAACTTAATTAAGTTTTAAACTTAAACAAGATTAATTAACGCAAGGGCCCGCAAGTCGCTGACTGGGGTCAAACCCCGCCGTCAAAGTGGACAACACGCCGCGCTTAGTCACGGGCGAGGGCCGAGACGGCGGCGGGTTTTGGTCCTCCTCCGACCAAATCGACGATGAGGCGCCACAGGCTGCCGGTGGACTCGCCAAGGCCCAGGGCTGCGCAGTTGGGTGGGTGGTCGGAAATGCTGGCTGGCGCGAGTGAGGCGGCGGTCGAGTTCGCTGCGCTGAACCGAGTTGTGGTGCACGGCAGTCGAGCGGTGGGTGTAACGTGTTCGCAAACGGCCGAGCACGTGACGCCTCGTGACGCGGTGAGGTGGGTTTCAGCCACGACGGCGACGGCACGGTAGCGGGCGCAGCTCTCGCTCGGTGGTTAGCACGGCTACGCGAGAGTAACAAAATGGAGAGGGGGAACGGCGGCGGGCTCACAAGGATCACGATTTAGGGGCTCGCTTGCTCGGGACGGCCCGAGCCGATTTAATTTGACGAAGACGGCCTGGCGGTCCCGAGGTTGAAGAAGGCATCGATGGCGGTGTTATGTGGAACCCGCTTATGTGGCTCGTTGGGGAGATGCTTCGCCCTATGAGCTTCTTGGCTTGGCTGGCGGGTATGGGTGGGTGGCCGTGGTGGCGGCGAACGGCGGCGCTGGTGCGCCGGGTGGCGCGTGAGAGAGCAAGAGGAGGGAATGAGCTCGAGGGAGTGAGCGAGAGAGACCTGGGGGCGTGATGCCTCGCAGAGGCGCCCAGCGCCCTTGGCAAGGTGAGGTGGCTGCAGATACAAGCATGACAATGAAGCTGCTCCACCGGGCAGGAGGAAGACGACGCGCGGGTGGTGGCTGGGCTCATGGTGCCGGGTCGACCTGTGGGCGGTGAGGCTGTAAGTTTCTGCTCTGCTTATATTTCTGCTTATTATTCTCAGAAATTTTAGGGCTTTATTAAAAATACTCAGTAGTTTCAAAAATCATGAAACTAATCATGGCTACTGCTTAGAATATATCCAACAAGAAACATTTTAGTTTATGATTATTTGAGCATTTCAAATATTTTATAGTATTCAAATGCCCAAATGAAAATACCATATGATTTAACTCAGAGCCCAAATATGTCATGAAAAATGTGCAACACCTCCGTTATGGTTCTAGCATTTTCCGTAAATGATGAACATTTTTTAAAGCCATTTGGAAATCATCAAAATATTTTAGTTGAACCTAGTGAATTCCTTTGATGCTCGGTTTAGGCAATCCCCATTTCAAGTTTCATAAAATTTAAACATGATGCATGGATGATAAAGCAAAGACAAGCAAGGCCTGAATCGATGTGATACCACCCTCATTAAACAAGAATCTCGGCCCGAGATTCAAAACGGAGGTAAGAAGACAAAGGGACACAAGTTATTACAATCTTCACCATCCAACCGCCTTTCTCGAGGATGCTGATTCAAAGGTTCAATTGATCTTGACGCCTTGCTTTGAGAACTACATCCAACATGACGATGAGAAGAAGGGAAGGATCTTGGAGGAATCGATCTTCTTGAGGTTCGAGCAGCTTAGGATCATCTCAAGGATCACAAGATCAACTCACGTAATGAGACGAGAAACATCTCTCGAGCCGAGAGGCAAGACATGCTTCGTGAAGGACAAGACATAATTTGACGAGGTTTCGTAGAGTAGCGAGGAACAATTACTATGATCCCATAACGGGCACCTTGGGAGAGGTGACTTGTAGAAATATCCTCTTAAGTGGCAAAAGAATTACATTTGATTCAAAGATCATTGAACTCTTTATACCAGCCTAAGGCAATTCATAGTCGATCACTGAAGGGGTCCGAGAGAATGACATTCTCGGCCGTAATGGATGATGTGGATTACCTTGTTGAAGACAACACAAGGGATGATTTTAGTAACCGAGGAAAATTCAACAAGAGAGCGAATTCGCTTATTGGAGTGGTTATAGCATAACCGAGGGACCGAGAGCAAGCCCGCTTAGTGCCGATGATAGCACCTAGTGCTTGTGCGTTCTCAAGAACTTGAGCATTTCCATATTCATCAAGGTTTTACCAATATCCGTGTCGTGGATCCCGCAACACAACATACTACCATGACGAATGCCGGTGGAGGATGCGATACAAAGGAAGATAACACTTTCTCAGATTTCACCTTAGCGGGCCAAGGATGAAATCGATGATCGACCGAGAGACATTTAGCACTCCGCTTTATCGTTCTCCTTGATGTACCAACAGATCCCATACATAGATATGGTATGATATCTAGAACATCAAGTAATGTGTCGGACGTCGGGAGCACGTAAATCATAAGGCACACAAATAGGAAATAAATCCTACGAAGTCCTTATGGGGAGGTGGCTAACTTCTTCAATCAAGATACTACAATAATAGGTCTTCCTATTGGTGTGTTGGCCACTACATCCACTTTACCTGCTATCGCGAGACCAATATTATAGTTCTTGGGAATGTTCCAACCATCATATCTCGCCCGAGATTCAGATCTGGTTGGTGTCGTAATAATCTAGACTCATCGAATCTAGAAAGAAAATGAAAGTTTGCAACACAAACCGATTTAGAAGACGCTATGTGATTCTCGAAATGAACTACTTATAGCAAGCTCCAAAACATGAGCTGGTTCTCGCTACAACATGTGAACACGTTGTCCTGCATAAACATGATCCCATGGTAGTCTTACAATAAAACACTAGCGAAGTTCAGAGGGAAACCATCATCGAGGATATCGATGTCCTTGCATAAGTCTCGAGCCTACGAAGGAACTTCTTCCTTGAACAAATCAATCGCTGGCTTGTGTGCTAGGAACACATATGGAGTGGAGGTAATTAATCTACCAAACCATAGAATACTTCGTACGTATGCATGACTGATTTGGGATGATTCCAAAGGAAGCAACATTGACTTTCTCGAATTCACGGCGCAACTTGCATCAAATGTACATGAACTAGAGGAAGTCACTTACATCCCAACATATGCTTCATGAGCTAGCATGAACAAATGCTTTTAAAAGTTTCCAACACTAGCTTAATGTTCAACAAAACTATGGAGAAGACAAGGATGTTGTCGATGGGCTTAGCAACAATTCATCCCGGTTTTCCATGAAGATTGAATTCTATAATTATGAGAACAAGTGATAGCATTGGTCGCACCCAAAAGATATAATGGTGTATGCTCGAGGAAAATCCACGAGTAAGACAACATTGCTAACATCGTTGGTTCCGATTTGATTTGAGAATAGCCCACACTCAAATCAAAGTTTTTGGCAAGACAATAAGTCCAACAACCGATCACGAGGATCAATCAATGAAGATATTACCTTTCTTCAAAGAACACACAAAAACATCCCTTTGAATGAGCTAAGTCTGACAAGCTTTTATCTCCCAACTCTCCAAGTTGTTGTTTAGCTTGACCAAACAGCTCGTGGATATGCAACACGATTCTGGAGAAGGGGTGGTTTATATGAAACTAATTTGACCACGAGCTCAACATATGTCAGTGACAACCTCGTAATACTTCCGAGAAGATATTCGAAAATCACGAACCACCGTATGTTATTAAGCTCGAGAACAATCTTGCTTTTGAGGGCAAGATGATATGATCAAATGAGCGAGGACTTGACAAAATCCTAACTCATCAATCAAGAGTGCACCGAACAAGGACTAGGTAGCACAATCAGCCTTAGAATGATGATTCAAGAACCAACACGCTAAGAATGAGGTTATCGTCCATTTAACCACCAAGCAACGGAGTTGCTAGCAAGATAGATTTCACGCATCACGATTCACTTGTCGGCATTCCGCAAAACAACACGGGAACCAAGAAATGAATAATGATGGAGAGAGTATCACTACGCCAAGAATTCATGAGAGATGTCATGCAGTCCTATGACAATCCTCGACATAAAGATGGTAACACTCCAAGGTAGAATGTAACAAAAGCTTGATTAGCAATTTGATCTCATGGAGTACAACCGCTTTGACCCAATCCTAGAAATGGAAAGGTATCGAGTTTGTTTCTCCAAGTCATTCCGAATAGAATGGCTTGACGGACCACAAGAATAATAGGCATCGATGAACTAATGCACGATAATCTTGACTATCAAATGATAGACGGGGTCGTAATACCATTGAAGAAGGACAACTCAGAGGAACATATAATTTTCGGGTTGTGGATGCATAGATTAGTATGTCGAGCGAAGCTCAACTTTTCTTCCGGATAACCCATGCAGAAAGGTGGAACTGGCAGAGTCACAATATAGCATGAAGAACTCTTCGAGAGCACTCTTGTTGTGATCTTTTGATCTAACAAACTTCTGCCATGAATGGTTCATAGTATTTGGAAGAAGGAAATACCACGGACCTCGAAGACTGTCGCAAAGGGTACTAATATCCTAGAGGTACGAGCAACACTAACAACATGAAGTAGGTAGGGTGAATCTCGGTTCAAGAACCCCGAATGGAATACCTACTAACTAATAACATCACGGATGCTTTCGAGAATGATGGCTTAATCATCACACGGGAACACAAATCATGGCTAGATTGCTAGATGATCCCCTAAGACACCTAGGGTCATAATAATAATTCCAACATATATGTCGAGGCAATAGAATGCCTCAACTCAGCATTTAGTGTGATTAACCCGCTCAAAGGAGCATCAAAACCAGAGGGAAAGGATTTGCAAGTGCATCGACTATTTAGAAACCCGATGACTTGACAAAGATAACGGCCAGAAATGCTCAAAAGATTGGAGACATGCTACAAAAATGGTGGCATAACCACTTAATATCACAATATCAAGGTTTCGAGACCAACAGCTATGAACATATACTAAGTAGTACAACCGAATGAGAGTTGAAACTAATAATTCTATAAGTCTCGGATTAGTAACACGCCATCCCGATAGATAGATGAGAAGGCCTAGTTCTTAATCCCGTGAGAAGAGAAGAGGTCGACCGCATCGAAGGCCATGAGGTATAAGGAGTAAAAAGAGCCTTACGCTCCAACCCACAATCAATTCCTTACATATAACTAAAGCATTTCTAGACACAACTTCACCAGTTTGGCTTGGTAAACCTACAGCAAATAAGCTCGATACCAAAGCTGTCAGACTCGACTCAATGTCACATCGATCTAGCTCAGAATACATCATATCACTTTTATGCCTCACGCACGTATCCCAACGGGTGTCGCTACCTTAGCTCGGACCGCTTATGCTTTTGGCACGCTGTGATATGATAGTGTCGCTAGCATCCATATGATAAGGAGCCCGGCTGACATGGCTAGTCGTGAAACCCAAAGTGGCACAGACTTACAGGACAGCATCCATGACCCAGCTTCAACGTGTTTGGCCATCAATAAGTTTCGTCAGAGACCGGGCTAGCAGATTCGTAAACCGGCCAGAAGGGCTAACAGACTTGATTCGACGCGTGACATTTCAAGGCGATGTACAGAGCGAAGAAGGACACATGCCGCCAGCCTAAGTGTTCCGGAGCAGTAGCAAGCTACCATGGCTCAAAGGAAACACTAGGAGACATTTCCGTAAGAGAGTCTACTAAAGATAAACAACTAGATAGTCGATCCCACACATACCAAGCATTTCAATAACATACACACAATATGCTCGATATGTGCAAATACAACATGGCATCACAACATGACTCTACGACTCAAGTATTTATTCAATAGGCCCGAGGAGCGAGATATTACAAACATGGGTCTCATGACCCAACATTCAGAGCATACAAGTCAACACAAGCGAAGCTAATATGTCCGAGTACGTACATCTATAAATGAAAAAGGCCGAGAAGCTCGACCGCTACTGATCTCCGCCGAGGGCACAAGATCGTAGCTGAGGTAACAAGCTAAACGTCAAGTCCACGCTGAACTACTAGCGAGACCGAGGTCTCTCTCGCAAAACATAAAATAGGCAAACGTGAGTACAAATGTACCCAGAAGACTTACATCGTAACCAACTACATATGCATCATTATCAATAAAGGATGGTGGAGTTTAACCGCAGAAGCCAGCTTTGACTCGGTGGCTATCCCGAATCACGATTGCAAGTAACTCTTTGAGGTGATGCACACGCAGTCCACATATTCACCATATCAATACACCACTATGGATCCGCACCTGCCTCCCTACGAGCACGCCATCCATAGCACTCACGCTTATCTTGCGATTTTAGAGTATCCACTTTCACTTGTCTATGAACTGCACAGCAACCTGTAAGTCCTTTTCCGCATGACACGCTATTCAATAGATCATATTAACCCCGTAGGGTGTACTTCTTCAC